>OY986973.1:987034-1042609 GCA_963920575.1 Narthecium ossifragum
AATCTGATCAATAGCGACAGAGATGGCAGCCATTGCCAACCGGTCGACCCTCATCCCTTCCAGTTTGACTAATCCCTTCGCACCTGGTTTCAGCATAGCTACCCACGGTTTCATTAAAGAAAAAAGATTTGTATATGTGATCACGTGACATGTACATTGCACATATCCTTTAATCGGTAGGTAAATATCGATTGATTAATCCTATTCATCGGTATTGTTCTACTAATATATTAAATTAATCAATTGAAATATACATATCGATTCGATCATTGTAGTCCATCGATATTGTTATATCGATAGATGATATAGTCTGTCAGTATTATTCTACCGATGGATTAGATCAATCAATCGTTATCTCACTATCGATTCAAAAACATGTGCAATATACATGTCATGATCATGTAAATCAGTGCTCTCCGTCAAAACAACACGAAGCGAAGTGCCTCTTGGGTACCTCGAAAGGTTACGTAACCGAAGTGGCTCTTGGGTACCTCGAGAGGTTACCTCTTCATTAACATAAAGGTGTTAGAGATCGGATCCACATCATAATTTGAGCAGCCACTGTGACGTGAGAAATTTGAAGTATAGATGTGGTGAAATTTTAATCGCAACCTAGCATATATTTTTTCCTCCATGACATTTACGAGAATATAATAATCTCAGGTGAGAAGGATATCCCAAATGCGTTCTTCTCGTAAATCTAAAAGAATAACTACTACTACTACTTTCTCCTAAAAGAACTACTCTTGACTCGCTTCCTATGTTTGATTGCCAACTTCTGTTCCTCCCCAAGTATTTTACTGCGCTCCAGTCTTCCAGACGACTCCTCATCTCACCTCCCACCCTATTTAAAACCCTGCATTGGAGAGAAGCATCACAAGCGCTAGAAAGAGTAGAAGAGATTTGGAAAGAGAGAGAGAAAGAGATGAGTTCATTGGAGTACGTAGAGTTCAGCGAAGAGCAGGAAGCTCTGGTGCTGAAGTCGTGGAGTGTGATGAAGAAGGACGTCGCCGCACTTGGATTTAAGTTATTCTCCAGGTTATATATATCTTCTTGAAACAATCAATGATTTTTAATGCATGTATATATGGCTCATCTCAATTTAATAAGGTGCGTTTAATTCGTTGTTTACCTGTGAATTTTGATCGTGCCACAGAGTCTTTGAGATCGCGCCATCTGCTAAGAATATGTTCTCCTTCCTGCGGAACTCCGATGTGCCCCTCGACAAGAACCCCAAGCTCAAGACCCATGCCATGACCGTCTTCCTCATGGTACCTACATATGCACACACAACACAGCCGCCACCCCGCCCGGGTCTTTTGAAAACTTATTCGTGTAGATATACCATTTAGTGTATATTAAAAAAAAATTCGTTTCTAATTGTCAATTTGTCTTGAGATATGATTAAAGAACACATGCAGCAATTATCACTGTTTAAAATTATATAACCATCATAAATCAGAGTTTTGGTGAAAAGATTCAATGTTGCTATACAGTTTTACGTGAGTCTTTAGACAATTTGTATGAACAAAAAACACCAAACTTTTTGAATGCCAACCGGAATCTTCTTGCTCATAGGATGAATATATGGCATAATAATCACGCTTGAACAGAGATAGCTAGGATGTGTCACACAATTACACTGCAAAACCTACAATTCTAAACTTTGTAAATAGTTTAATAAAGGAGGATTTCCATTCTCATTCTTTCCTTCGTGCAGACCTGCGAATGCGCAGCACAGCTACGCACGGCCGGTAGGGTAACTGTGAAGGAGACAACCCTGCAGAAGCTTGGTGCCACTCACCTCAAGTATGGCGTCGCTGCCGAGCATTTTGAGGTACAATTCCAATTATGACCACCATTGTTACCCTAGTTGCTCTTCCAGGAATGTTCTGAGGATAGAGTTACCTGTTTATATATGCATGCAGGTTGTAAGGTTTGCCCTGTTGGAAACCATCAAGGAAGCAGTTCCAGCGATGTGGTCCAAAGAGATGAAGAATGCTTGGACAGTCGCCTATGATCACCTGGTTGCAGCAATCAAGGCAGAGATGAAGCCCAACCCCTCCAATTAAGATGCTTACGTTTATGTATGCCACTCTATAATCATACAATGTGGAACAAGGCTTGTGTTTGTAAGAGTTCAGCACGAAATAAAATCCATGAGATGCAGTCAATTGGCATTCCATTTCTAATTCCAATAAACTTGACAATATACTCACATCATCCATAACATATGTATCTGTCTGGAGATGAGAAAATGTTCTCTCACTATAATTATTCCAAAAAAACAAAAAGATTTGTCTCCACAGTTTGACAAAGACACTTACAATGCTGGAAATATGTGACCCATAGTTGACTATGCCAGCGTGAAATCCCCCGTCCCACAAGGATGGTGAGTTTAAACACCCTTCAAGAGACGAGCAAACCTAGCATAAGCAATTATCTGAAACAGACAAAGGGTTTTCGACACAGAGAGCAGTACCTTTCACTGTCAGGAAGTGGTCAAC
Source organism: Narthecium ossifragum (assembly GCA_963920575.1). Classification (NCBI taxonomy): domain Eukaryota; kingdom Viridiplantae; phylum Streptophyta; class Magnoliopsida; order Dioscoreales; family Nartheciaceae; genus Narthecium; species Narthecium ossifragum. The sequence continues at coordinate 989,542 of OY986973.1, forward strand.
TGGCTTAGGTCAAGGCCAGTTTTGTCACAGGTAAAACATCCATCCAGAGCTAACAGCTAGCTCCACAATTCATTCACTCAGCAGGTGTTCCAAGTCTGCAAACTCATCAACTTGGTCGACAGCTACTATTTCATTGCCGCTCCTTATACCTGACTCTTTATAGAAGGCCTCCTTCTGGGCATCCCATTCCTCCACAATCTCTTCAACCATGTCCCCCACCAGTTTCTTATTCTCAGCAATGTGCTTTATGTCATCAACCTCCACTATATGACTAGCTTCTTTAATAGCAAAAGAGGAAGGAGAAATATTTAGAACATAAAATCATGATTGTATATTACTTTGTGCATAAATTGTGCACGATTCACTGCAGAATTGGGAAAGAAAGTAAATAGATGGCACCTTTGATAGCTAGTTCCTTTGCTGTTGCATACTCTTTTGACATTTTCTTGAGTGATTTTAGTTCCAGTTCTGCATCCTGTCATGTCAAGGGTTTATAGCAATCAGGTCCAAAGAACAAAGGGAAATACACAGCCAAATTGCCTAAGAACCATATTATATGTCTCTCGGAGGGGTTAAAATGTCGATGCCAGTGCTGATTTATATCCTCATGCTTTATAGAATACCTATGCTGAACAATATTGGAAACTCATGATCAGAGTAAAAAGCTCTACAAAGTTTATAAGTGGATTACAAATGCACATAATTAGGTGCATATGGCTCTACAAGGACGAGTACATATCCCCACCCTTTTGCACCGCATGAACTAACCACTACTTTCTTTTTTACTCTACCACGATCAACTAAAAACAAGAGGCAAAAGCACTCCCAAGTTAGTTCAGTTATGACAGTGTTCACTAAATGTAACACTTGCAGTTATCTGTGTTCATGGAATACAAAGTCCCAAATCACAAAGAAGGAATTGTTTATGCAGGTATGCGACACAACTTCCCTAAAACATATTATCATAATTGACGTTAAATCATATTTCATAAGGCTGAAATGTCAAGCACTTTGTGCTTCTTTCAGATAACAACCATCAGTTCCAGGCGCTTCTAATGAAAACTTACATTGCTAAAATATATTTACATTTTACATGGTCATTTAGTACATAATATGAGGCACGGCTAATAGTTTTTCTCTTTTTTTAATTTTTGTTGAAGATTTAAGCCGACCATCAAGAATTAATGTCAATTTAGGCCCAATAACATTCTATGGTTCTACCGATATAAATGTGCAACAGTTCTTCTTGACTACACAACTGCTTAAAACATGTAACAGAAATAGAAGCCTTCGTCTGATGGTTTCCAAAGTTAACTTACAATGTCCATATGCAAATAGTCCTCTAACCGTGCATTTGCTCGTACTCTGTCACACAAAAAGTGAAGAAATTAGCAGTTTTCACATCAATATAAGAATGAGAAATGCTGAGATCCAAATACTGCATAAATCCACACACACACAAACACACAAAAAGCACGTCTGAGCACGTACTGCTCATATGCATATTGAGCACGTCTGTTCTGTATTTTTGTCATGTCATCCACTCTCAGGGTGATAGAGCCACAAGTTATATCAACAAATCCAAATAGAAACATATTTCTATCCAGCATTCTTCTAACTAGAGCTGGTACAACTCCAATACCATTTACTTTCGCTTCAGCAACCAATGCCTTGAGCCTCTTCAATTCTCCTGTTATTAATCATGTCGGATAAGTGAGAGAAGGAGCAAGGTCTTTATTGTATGAATGAGAGTAGCTTCTTTTTTAGAAAAAAGGATTTAAAGAATAAAGGTCCAACAGAATAAAAGAAATTGTATGACCGGTTCAATGTTCATAGATTACAACGTATGTTAAACACCGCAAATTTCATGAAAGTTTAAAGCTTTTTTTTTATGCTTGTAATCAGGCTGGATCTGATCCGAAGAAGGTTGAACTTCAACAGAATAAAAGAAATTGTATGACCGGTTCAATGTTCATAGATTACAACGTATGTTAAACAGCACAAAATTCATGAAAGTTTAAAGCTTTTTTTTTATGCTTGTAATCAGGCTGGATCTGATCCGAAGAAGGTTGAACTTCATGCTGCCTAGCTCAGAGAATGATAATAAGGCTTATTGCCCACATGTGAGGAAGCTGCTACAGAAAAAGATGCAGAAACATCGCAAGCTTCTAGTTATGGCATACTTATATAGTAAAAGCTAGATGAAATATTAAAAGAAATCAAGAAACTTATGACCAAGAAATGGTTGAAAAGAGTAATGCAGCAAACATTGACAAAGCCTGCAATGACATACCAAGAGATAAATAGATCTTGAAGCACGGCTTGTATGGTTGTGTTTCATAAAGACAATAGAGGCAATACAGCCCACCTAATCTCCGAGATAAAGAACCATCAGATACCATATAACCTGCAAATCAAAACCTCTATCCATCAATTTCTCTCAAATTTCGTATTTGTAGTTAATAAAGTTAAAAGTATTGGCAAGATAAGTTACATCACAAACCAACATGCGAATTAAGGAAGCAAATTATTGCATACTGATTAAATGAGCAAAGAGGGACTGCATGAAGAAGGCCGAGTTGGAAGTAGGCTTGGCTTCATAGATGTAGGAAAACTTCCTCACCTTCCACAACCTCTTCATGTCCGCCAGGGTATATAGATTTTCCTGTCAATTAAAAATATGAAACACCCCCCCCATCTCAGAAATCCACACAGGAATTATTTATTCGACCAACAGTGAAGAAAGCAAAATAAGACATTCCAAAGGAATAGGAAAGCACCTGACTGAACTCTTCTAAGAGTTCATGAATATCCAGCTTAAAAGGTGTAAGGTCCATCTTATGATGTCAAGTATCAAATCCTTCAAACCAACCATAACACATTAATAAAAGATGTTCGATGGCGATAGAGATAGAGCAAATCATCTGAGAATTATGCAATGTACTTTATCAAGTTGATAAAGATAACTAGGCCACAATTCAGTACTTCATTAATGAACAGAACTTTGGATCATGACATGAGCAGATGACCCTCCCATATGTATTTTGTTTGCTGGGTCATAAACCTCCTAAACTATCAACTTAATATTATACATGTGGAATTGCCTCTCTATAGCCCTAAAAGAAGCTTCCAAAGGTCTAAATTTTCTTAAGATTGATTCACTAAGGCATGAAAGGTTCGTAGACGATAACAGCTAACGTTTATTTAAATCCAGTACCTCTATTGATGCATCTAAAGAGCAGTACAGTATAGAGTGGTGATACGTCTCGACTCTCGACCAAAAACCTTATTGCTTTGGCCATACAATAACTCCAACCCTAGAACCTCATCTCAAGCAAGATGTCGACTATCGACCAAAATCCTTATTGCTCTGGCCATACAATAACTCAAGCCCTAGAACTTCAAATCTCAAGCAAATCAACAAAAAAAGTTCCGAACTTTAAGAAGAAAAAAGGGCAAAAAAAATATCAATGTGGACTTTAGAGGCTAAACATCGCCAAAAGGATCTTTTTATCAGTTATACATGTAGAAAACATCTGGCTTTAAAATCGAAACAGTTCGAAGGCGATGTAGAGAGAGAGAGAGCGATTACCAAATTCTTTCTCCGGTATATTCAAAGCGGCGGAGAGCGAGGTCGGATTAACGATTCGGCTCCGAGAGGGGATGGAAGGGCGGCGAGAGGTTAAAAGAGAGTTTCGATGGCCCAGGGGGTTGAACCGGCACTGACGGTTGAAGCTTATATTGGGTATGAACTATGAAGCATGGTTTGTGATCCGATATGCGGTTGCCCACTCCACCTAAATTGCGGATCTTTATCAGTGGAGTATTCACATCAGTATGATCCGATCCGAATCGGAATTTTTTTTAAAAAAATAATATTATTTTAATAAAAATATTATTAATATATACATGTGGTCCTGTAGAGAAAATATTTATGGGAATATGTTTGTTTTGGCCACGTCAGCGCCACACTGACGTGACCTTTTATTTTTTTAATCTTGCCAATGAAGACGTAACTCCAAGTTACGTTTTAATATTGAAGACATAACTTCCATTTACGTCTTTTGCATTTTTGACCATGCCCCCCATCGCAAGGAGGTGTGCACGGAGATGCCGGTGTTCTGATTGGGGTCCTTCCGGTTCTGCGCGGTGGTCGCGTTCTTCTGCATGGGCAGCGGCTTCCGCGCCCAAAGGTTGCAGTTCTGGAGCACCATTGTCGTGTTGCCAAAGACGAAGTCGACGATGCAACAGACATCGCACTCGCGAAAGAATTGCCTCTGTGAGTGGGCGTAGAGCATCTCCTGACGCGCCATCTTTTTCCCTGGCTACAACCACTGCGGCCCTTCGCCCGCTAGGCCTCGCCAACCACCGCCCCCACCCCTCGCCAACCACCGCGCCCCTTCGCCCGCTAGGCCTCGCCAACCACCGCGGCCCTTCTCCCAAGGCAGCACCACCATGCGCCACCGACGACTGCGTGCCCTCACCGCGGCCCCGCCGACTGCACCCCCTTGCCGCCCCATGCGGCACCACACGCTGTGCGCCCCCTTCCCGCCTCGCTCGAGCCCGACGACCGCTCCCCCTTGTTGCGCCCCACGCTGTGCGCCCCTTCCCGTGCCACCCTACGCCATGCCATTAGCGGCCCGTGCCGACTCGTCATGCCGTCCACGATCCGCGTAGTCTTCCGCCCGTGCACCGTTCGCCCGCCGCCATCACCCGCCCTCCTGCCATGTACCATCGCCAGCCTCGCACAACTACTTTTTGGATGGGCGAGAGAGAGAGAGGGCTGGTGGTCATGGCAGGGGAAGAAGATGGTGCATCAGGAGCGCGCGCGTGGTGAGGTTGAGCAGTGAGCGCGGGCGGAGAATGGACGTGGTGGACGGCGAGAGAGAGAGAGTGAGTGAGTGAGAGAAACTGTGAGAGAGAAGGTTTAGAGCATGGTACCACATATTGTTGTCACTCAGCCAACACCACACCATGTTGGCTACGAATCACTACTCAACGTGAATACATACCTCTAAGTTACGTTTTCATATAAAGACGTAATTTGGAATCACGTCTTTAATAGAGCTCCTCTTGCTCTTCTCCACACTGGTTGGCAAATGGTCAAAGACGTAGCAGTTACGTCCAGGGGCGAAGCCAGAAAATTTTATCTTGGGGGGGGGGGGGCAGATTGTACCTTAAGTACATATTTTTTAAAAACTCCATCAAATACAAATATCTTTAACAGTAACAATATTTATAGAAAATCATAAATTATACAAAAGTATAAAACTAACTACAAGACTATGCGAGTAAAATGTAATTAACTGACCTAAAAAAATTTTCCTTCAAGCATCCAAATGTCGGCAACATGCTACTATCTACACATAGAAAAATATGTCATCAAACAATGATAAATATAAATACTTAAAGTAAAACCAATAGAATAAATATTTCTTTACATAAAAATTACCTTTTATAATTGTCCTCGACGAGTTTTCATATTTTGAAACCGCTGAATGATTTTCTCATTGTCAATGCTATCAAAAACATCCCTTGCGCCCTTGCCCCTTGCCCCAATAGCTTCTCCCCCTATGGTCATATCCCGTATACACCAAAGAAACTGATAAAAAAAAACCTAACGGGTCGGATCTAGGTTTGGATCCGACCCGGATTCAAAAGCTAAAGCAAATTAAAAGGAAACCTACTCCCATACGACCATATAACTATTCTTCAATGATTCAATCTTCATGATTTATAGCTATTCTTCAATGATTCAATCTTCATGATTGGATCTGACCCGGATTTCAAAGCTAAAGCCAATTTAAAGGAAACCTACTCCCATACGGCCAGCTATTCTTCAATGATTCAATATTTTTTTTACGAAAATTCAGGGGGGAAGCTGCCCCTCGCTGCCCCCCTTGCCCTTTAATAGCTTCGCCCTGGTTACGTCTTCATTGACAGGATTAAAAGAATAAAAGGCCACGGCAGCGTAGTGCTGATGTGTCCAAAGCAGGTATATCCCCATAAATATTTTTTCCACATGTATATTTTACTAATATTTTATTAAAATAATATTATTTTAAAAAAATTCCATCCGGATCGAACGGCTTCGTGTATTCCGCGTCGCTGGCAGTAATCGGTGGGACGGTGACCACATCGAGAGTGTCACGCCATTTGTCGGTCGAAACAAAGCGGACGTTACTTAAGGCGGAGGACCGGAGTGGCTTCCGGTTTATATTTTTGGCGCGCGCCGATTGTCGACCCGTCGAAGCGAGACGGGGGAGGTACAGATGTTGCTCGAGTATCTACTTGCCGCGATCATCGCTATGCTTCTGGGGTTTCTCTTGTCTTCGTGCTCCAGAGAGAAGGATAGAAGGGTAGAAGTATCGGGGGTTCGCTGAAGACCCCTAGGGCTTCGATCAATCCGACGGGGTGGGAAATTCTTCGAATCATCCGCCGATGTCATCATCGTCGGTGCGGGGTTCGCTGGATCCGCCTTCGCTAACGCGCTGGGAAAGTGAGTTCTATTCCTTCCATCATTGCTTTGTTTCGATTGGGAGCCTTTAAGGCTCGTCAGTAGGTTTTATGGTAAAGATAGATGAATTGTGTAGATGAATCCCAGGGTGTGATGGATTAGATGTTCGATATATCTTGAAACAATGCCACAACTAAATGCAAATAAAGTTCATTGAATACTTTCTTCGACCTTTATGGCTTTATCTACTGCCGTTACGCAAATAGTGGAACCTATCCAAAACTGTGAAATTTAGGGAAATTTTTGTTCGCATCCATCTCATGAATGAGGATGGTGGAATCAGATTGCGAGGGATGCTTTTTATGAGGACCAGAGTTAAAGTTCAATTAGGACCTTTTGGAAGCTAGCACAGAGGAAAATGGGAGAGGGGTAGGCTTATCTATCCTGGTTAGCGTTATTCTGGTTCCCGTGCGATTGATGTAGGCTTATCTATCCTGATTAGAGTTATTCTGGTTCCCATGACAGCTAAGCTAAATGCCTTTTTCCTTCCCGAAAAAAAAATTAGACCAAATACTTCCCTTAGCTTTTAACAAATCAAAGCATGTTTTGTTATAGAAATCTCATTTGATGATTTCAATTTAGATTGAACTATATCGCTTCGTAGTTGCACTAATTGCCCTTCATTTCCTCTGGTTTGGGTAGCAAAACTCTGATTGCAAGGTTTATTGTTATAATTGCTTGGTTTATTCCGCATGGCAGTTGTGATGTTAACATGGCCTCCAAGTCTCGTGTCAGTTGATGGCTCATTGCCTGGCAGGTTTTACATGATCAGTGTGCAGTGTTTGTGGATACTGGAGAGTTGTTTTTCTTTTTTTTTCAACATGATACTGCTTTTGCCTCATTAGACCATTGGGCCTTTTTCAGAGTTTGTCTAATCTGCAGGACATTCCCTTTGTTGAGCTTTCATGGGTTGCAAGATCGAATAGTGCGCCCAGGTTATGCTTTTCTCGAGTAATGTTAGGCCTTATTACAATATAGAGAGATATAAGATAAAGCCTTATTTTCCATAAAAGATCACAGAATTACATTCATTGCTGTAGATTAGTACAGTTCTATCTAAAAGCTCATCAATAGTATAATCCTTCCAAAGAATATAGTTAGGTCACCAGATCTAGGACATGGCGATGGCAAAATGTGTATTGTTTATATGAAGACTTGTCACTAATGATTGTAGTTTTGATTATGTCAATGCTGTATAATTTCTTAAACAAGAGACTGTTAAATGCATTGAGTATAATGATTGGATTTTGGTAGAATCGATTAGTTTCTGTCTTGGTTTTTGGATGGGTGTAGAATTCTTGTCATAGAGAGAGATCTAACAGAACCTAATAGACCCGTTGGGGAAATCTTACAACCTGGAGGCTACCTAAAATTAATTGAATTGGAGCTTGAGGTTAAGCAGCTTATATTGGCCACCGCTGAATAATTCAATGAGGAATGGGCATCCAGATGCCATAAAAAAAAAGATGATTCAAGGGAATTAGAATGTTAGCCAGAGCAATCTATGTATTTCAAATAGCATAAGAATATGTGTGGTTGAATTGGTAATGGATTTCATTATCAAGGACTGAATCTCATCGTTGGTTTATTATATCCAGTTAACTCTTCTATGATTATGGTCTTTTGGCTAAATCTTTCCTCTGCAGATTTTGTTGAAGAAGTCTCAGAAAATCTTTGGTTATGTCCTCTTTCAAAAAGGGGTAAGCAACAAAATTTCTTATACCTCAGATGAATGGCATTCCTTTGTTGCAAGGAGTTTTCACAATGGAAGATTCATACAAAGGATCCAAGAGAAAGTTAGATCTTGCCTAAGTAAGTATCTCTTCCTAGTCAAAAATCTTAACCCATTTGATTAGCTTATGTTTCATAAACATCACAGTTAGTTTCTTTTTAGTCCAAGAGTACAAGTTATGATCTTTAAACTTGTTTCTGGTGTATTTTCCTTTTAGTGTACTGTTGGAGCAGGGGAGTGTAACATCCTTAGACAGAGGCAATGGTACTGTAAAGGGGGTATTATACAAGAGTGAAGAAGATGAGGAAATTAAAGCCTATGCCCCTCTTACAGTTGTGTGTGATGGAAGCTCTTCAAATCTGCCGAACTCCTTATGCTCTCTTTGGTAGAATGCCAAACAATTATTGATGTCAAAGCATGACACCGAAATCTTTCAGAAACACAATATCTGCTTTTCTGGATCTTAAATCGTTAGCGCAAGTTGTTCAAGCGATTATTTTATATACAAAGGTGTTGGAAAATCATGAATTATGATTGAGTACTTAATACTATAGCATGAGAACCTCTAAATGTCAAATCTTTTTGTTCTCATAGGTGGATGAGCTTTCGTTTTTTGTTTGTCTGCTCCTTGAGAACTGTCATCTAATGGTGGGTTGGCACAGTTCTCGAGGACTGTGGTGGCATCTGAGGTACATTAATCTCATCTTTGAGACTAGTTTCTATCTTGGTTTTTTCCAGACCATTTATGGAATACATTCGTCACTTCAGATTCCACGGGAAATGCATGATGCCTTTATGATAGCCATGAGCAAAGCAAGTTTAATAACTCGACCCCAACTAGAAGCATGCTAGCGGCTAGCCTGTCTGTCATCATACTCCTGGAGCCCTCTTGTTGGGTGACGCGCTAAATATAAGCCATCCTTTAATTGGTGGAGGAATAACCATGGCTTTATCTGATGTTTCTTTGCTGCGCACTCTTCTCAAGCCTTTGGCTGATCTGCATAATAACCCCTGCGTATGGAAGTATCTGAAATCATTTTACATCCTGCGTGAGGTAACTTGAAATCCAAGTGATCAAAACATCTATGCTACGGATTAACCATGTTATTTTAGGGATGATCAAAAAGTCAGTACATTCCCATATATAAGTTTTATTCGTTTCAGTAGGTGTTTGAAAACTTTTATTGTCAAATTGACTCCTGTTCTTTACTACAACAGCCTGCTTTTTTTTTTTTTGGTGGTTGTTGTTGTTGTTGCTGCTGAGCACCATGGCAGATGCTATATACAAGATCTTTGCTAGCTCACCTGCTGAGCACCATGGCAGATGCTTATCGTTCTGATCTGCTCTCTTCTCTCCAATATGATCCTTGAGCTTTTATGAGGCTTCGGCCTGCAATATAGAATCATGTAGATGCGAATTGCAATGCATTTCTTACGCCCAAAAGGATCAATCGCTTTGGTATTTAACGATAGGTGTAGTCTTCCCCTTTCCTTAGTACTAGTTCCTTCTATGCAGCGATCCAAATGTGTCATCCATCCAATTATAAAGGCAGAATGGATTAGGCAGATATCTTTGCCCATGACTTTTACTGAAATAATGGCCTCTACGTTTACTGGGGATACCAATTAATAAACGTCACTTGTACTGACTGAAAGATAATGGCGTACTCAATAGATACATTGCACATACGCAGATGAATCATAAAAGGCTCTGTATGAGTAGGGCCAGTTGTATGAACCGTGAAGTTAGTTGGCTCTCTTTGTATATATATACGTGCAAGACTCATAAAGAAGCACATCTAATGTATTAGTTGGAAGATCTCAATCTGAACAACTAGCGTTTAAAACATATCTCCATGAAGAGACACATAAACAATGTATATACATAGTCATTTTTACGGACTTAACAGTGAAGCATGAGACATGTACATATCTCAGAAGTATCAATGTCTTTCTACATGCCGAACCTCCGGAATGATATCTGCCCTAATCTACGTGAGGGTGACAAACTTGCCAACCTGTTAGGTTCGAGTATCTATGTCAATTAGTGAAGCTCTGTTTCTCTTCCCATAGGCAGGAATTAGCTATCAGAAATCTTTTGAGAATTATTGGAGATGACTAAAACAAATAAAAACGTCATGCAAGATTAGCGTAGAGATGGAACCCAATTAAATCCCTTTGCAGATGCTCTTTGTTATTTGAAGAAACTATGATGAAACACCAACAAAAAACCTTTACAGGGAGGCAAAAATGTGCCGATGGGCTGTCACGCAGATATTTCAGCAGCTAGACGGATCGGCAAATCCTGCCCGTCTAAGCTCAATCCATTGGTCTCGAATCCACGGCAGGTCGGACGTCTTCATATCTGGATCGGAGCTCGATCGCAACGCTAGCCGCGAAGCCGCGAGGCAATGTACAGCCCTTCGCTGAGAAGCGGCCAATAAAGAATCTTCCAGATAGCGATCCCGATTTGAAAGCTCTCCTACTCCGGAATGGCGCTCAAGTCCGCCGTGAAACCACGTCCCCTCCTCCCACTGCCGGTGCGACTACCCGTCGTCGATCTCCTCCTCCTCCTCTCCTCTCCGGAACCCTCAGGGAACACGATCGGGCACCGGCACTTGTCCCCGGCGCCCATCAGCGCCGTGCTCGCCCTAGCGGCGAGCGCGGCCATCTCCTCGGCGTGGAGCGGGTGGCGAAGCATGGATCTGGGGAGCAGGAAGTAAAGCTGCCCGGGGAGGAGCTCCTCGTCCCCCGGAACGGCCCGGACCGGTCCGTCGAACTCCATTTCGTCGGCGTCGCACACGAAGCACGTCGACCCAAATTCCTTGCCGAGCACATACGACGCCCGCACCGGGCGGTCGAACTCCTTGAGTCGCCCGTCCAGGAGCACCAGCTTTGCCGTCATTGCCGGCGCCACGGCCAACGACTCGCACGAGCTGCAGATCCCCATCGCCGCTCTCGGTTCAAAACTCAATCGCTGTCGCCGCCACGTCAAAGGTGAGTCGCCGCTCCGATCTCTTCAAATCTCCTCTATTCCCTTCTTCTATTCCTGGTTATCTGGCCTTATATAGGAGCGATGCTTGGGGCTTGGGTGGGTGTGTGACGCGTTGGGAGCTTGTCGTTTGTGAGTTGTGGCGATGGGTGACAGCCTAGAGTTACTGGGGAACAGGGTGAATTACACTTTCTAAAAACGTGTGATTTGGATTAAGTTACATTTAATATTATATAATTTTAAAATTTTTAAATAAGATTATGATATTTGATTTTCGTTGTAAATAAGATCACTGATGTCATGACATTATGTGATTCATTTCTCTCCTAACTTTTAACCGTATCATTAGAGGTTAGGGTTTACACGACTTTTTTCGTCGCTCTTCATCCTGTGAAGTTCCTCGATGGCGATTCTTTGATTAGTAAGAACCAGTCACGGCATATCAATAAATTTATTCGAAGCCACGTTGGTCTGTGATTTCAATAACATTACCTTTTTTCATTTATCGTGATTCATTTGTCATCAACCTGTATGATATGACGGTGTTGATGTCCAGAACCTTATTCAAAACGAAATCCAAATATTAAAAGCTTATTTAAAAGTTTTAAAACCGCACGACATTAAACGAGATATGATCAAAACCACACGGTCCAAAAATGTAGCATGATCCTTCTAATCCGGGCGACCCAATATCTGATTTTGGGAATCGCACGCCGAATCGAAAACGGAGCCAATAGGTATGGTTTCCTCTTTTATAGTCGATTCCTTTTTTATTTCGCCGATATCATTCGTAGAAGGTTGGAAACCGTAACGGGGATGATATATGATAGGTGGTTTGCGGATATGGGGGGCCCGCGAGTCACGGTAAGTGTTCGGCGATTTCGTAGAAGGTCGTGGTCGCTACGGCACCGCCGGCAATGACGCTTTTATAGTTTTATCACTTGATGTAGCATTTTTTTTCTCTTTTTTTCCGATTATTGATCCGGCTGTTTGATGCGATGCTGAGAAATTAAATACAAAAATCCAGCTAGCTCAGTAATGATGCAACATCTTCTGATGAAAAAGAAATCAAATCAGAATAATTCAATAGGAAAGCTTAACGGGGGGACTCCATGAGATTATGGGTAGATAAAATAAAGAAGAAACCAAGTTGGAAAATGATCGGGGTTGTGATTTTTATAGCATAACTTTGTTTAATTTTTCAAAGCAGGAATCTTGGAATTCACTGATGATACGGTCTAAGTAGACTTGCCGGCTGATTTCGTAGTAGAGAAGTAAATTAAGTCCCAACTGTAAGAAGGTACAGACGGCGATAGAGAGGGTAGCACGGGAAACTTGCACCAGGCGATCAGTAGAAGACACGTGTAGCGTATAGGTGTATTTAAGCTGCTTCGCTAGCGTCATAGAGTCTCGACACGTGGGTCCACCTCGGATGGGGCAGTCGTTCGACAAGCGCTCCTTGGGAGCCGAGGAGCACGCCTATAACCCGTTGCTGAGATGCAGACTTGGAGCGAGGAAGACCACGATGATTTCTGATGCTCTCCACCATACACCTAGACTCGATTGATTCATCCTACGCACCTTCGTCTGCAGGCAGGGGTGGCAAAACCGGTCGACGGGTCGGGTTCGGATCGGATTGAGGTCCATTATCCCGACCTAAAAGGCCAATCCGAATCCGACCCGTTTATTAAACGGGTCGATTTTATTAACCCAAATCTGACCCATTTTTAAACGGGTCAACCCGACCCGACCCGTCTAACCAGTTTATTAAAAGGTCGGGTCGGGTTTGGCGGGTTAAATGATAAAATTAAAGAGAAAGAGGTTTGGCGGGTCACGGGTTAGGCGGGTTAAACGGGTCACTAACGGGTCAAACGGGTCACGGGTCGGGTTTGGGTCACTAAACAGGTCACTAATGGGTCATGGGTCGGGTCGGGTTCGGGTCACGGGTCACGGGTCACGGGTTAGGCGGGTTAGCCTCCTTAACCCGAACCCGACCCAGTTTTTGGCGGGTCGGTGGCGGGTCGACCCGTTTTCGACCCGCACCCGAATACCCTAAACCCAAACCCGTGAAATTCGGGTCGGGTCGGGTTCGCGGGTTACGGGTCAAATTGCCACCCCTATCTGCAGGCTGAAATCGAATTCGAATGCAATTTCCTTTTTCATCGAACAGTATAATTATCGATTATAACGTTTGAATGAGTCATTTTTGAATAAGTCATTTTCTACATTGCAGAGATAAAGGTTAGAATAGTGATTAAATTTCAAGATCTAGTATATGAATATTAGAATATCACAACTAACAATAAAAAAAATCATATATATGTTAATAGTCATGAATGATGTCAGAGAAATAGAAAAGAGCGTCGAAGGTTTAGATCTTACTCTCATTCTCTTCTTCTCAACAGAATTGTTAGAAGGAATATGAAGAGCGGAGAGGAGACCTAGTCTATTTATAGACATCCAATAAGTGCTCTCACTAAAAACAAACATTGAATCCAATTAGAAACAAAATTCTAACATAACTAGAATTAGGTCTACATTTAACCGTCTAAATCACATCATAAATAAAATGAGATGTACTCAACCCCATTAATACGATCACTTAACAATAATGGGTTTAACAAGCTCATCTCATTGGATTTTGTATTCGATCTGATTTTAATAAAATATAATTAACTAACAATTAATGGAAACCAATGAAGAAAATTCAACCTGCTATAATTCTAGGTACTCGTTCACGTGATGCTGGGGAGACACCCTACCAACCGTGGCGCTATTAATCGATCGCTTCATGATTGCATGCAACCATGCGCTCATATTCGTGGTCCCTTACAGCTGGAAAGATAGAGAGCAAGAGAGAAGATACAGATCGCAGAGAGAGAAGAATAGAACATGTGATCTATATGGTTCTCATGACCTGTGCTTGTTCATAGGGGAAAGATCCCCGTAGTCCAGTGAAAAAAATAAGAAGAAAGGACCCAAAAGATATTGCAATTGAATCAATCAGTGACTTGTTGGGGGGCATAGCCTTGACATAATTGGGTTAAATATTTTGTCCTGGGAACATGATGTAGTATTTGTTACCTGAGAGCAGAGACATCCTGTCATGCCAGGTTGAACGGCAACATGACAGGGTGGGTTTAGCAAGATCAAATCTAATGTCGTTGGATTTATAATAAGATGCTGTTTTGTTAATGAGAATCTATCCTCAAGTCAATTTTATTTATAAGCTTGTCGGGGTCTTAAGGTACAAATCATGCATAACTAGTCATGTGCGAGTCTATTATTAAGATAGTCTAACATGGGCCGTATGAAACATTGTCAGACGAGTTTGTTAACATGAGTGTTAATAACATGTTTATTTTATTATGCATCAGTTCCAACATATGCATTAGTTCTATGACTCATTGAGTTTATTTTATTATAACACGAGTTTAATATTAACATGGGTGATTCTACTTCTCCGCGTCGTCAGACGGATTTTGAAACGTTGGAGCATCTATTTATTGAGTGTTCATATTCGAAGGCGGTTTGGGGATCTAATCTGCATATGGTTCAGGTGTAGATCCAGCTACTTGGAACTCAGCATATATCTTGTTTTGATTTGCTGAGTAAAACTGTTAAATGTACGTGATTCAGCTAGCTAGAGTGCTTCGCACTATGGCTGCTTACTCGCTTTGGTGTTTGTGGAAGCTGGGCCGTTGTTCCCTTGCTTTATGATGGAGCTTCTCTGCCTTGGGATGGTCTTGTTTCCAATATTCGTTATCAACCTAAAGAATATGATCATGGGGCTCATCCGTTCATGGGCGTCGCTCTAATGTGCCGGTGTGTCGTGACTGGGATGGGTTGTGTGTACAAGTGGATGCCTATGTTGGGATGGGTGCTGTTGGTGTTGATAGGATGGTGTTATTTTATGGTCAACGTCGTCAGCACATCAGTTTGAAGATGAGTTGGTGCTCTCAGGGGGAATTGGTTCAATAGATTGGCTTTACTAGCAGCTTTAGACCATGGTATCCGGGATCTGCTTGTCGAGTCAGACTCAAAGATTGCTGTAGACCTGGCACTGAGTAGGATGCCAGCTCCAAGATCTCTTCGGGCCTTATCTGTTCAAAAAAAAAAAAAAAATACTGGACTGCCATACTAATCCTCATTTTATATTAGGTTGTTTCTTGCTCATTTCCTCATCCAGTGGGAGCCATGTGACTAATAAGAGAGTGTTAAGAAGCAGACACGAAGTTGCATGCTTGGCAACCACCCTGGTTGCCCCCAAAAAAAGCGTGAATCCTGGAAGTGGATTACTATCCAATTTTCCAATTGTTCGGGAGCATGGAAGATTGGAAGAGGTGCTGGATATGTAGAGAGATTAGAGAGGATGTCTTCTTTCCTAGCGTTTGCTTGCATGGGAGTAGATCTACAAGTGTTTGATGATATCTTTTCCTTTTCTCCGTATTACCTGCTCAGCCACCAGGGCTTGGCGCTGATAAAGACAAGCGGCCCCTGCAAGGCCATATCGTAGTGGGCCTTGGCTCACGTGGCCCCCCTAACCTCCAATTAAAACTGATGGGCTCCCATGCTCACGCATATCATAGAGATTTTTACATAAAAAGCTTACACAGCTGGTAATTAGTTCATATTACACGTACGGAGAGACCTTCTAACAATCATCCTCTGATGAATGATGCGATGACCCCGGCGATCATGGCCGTGGGATCTCCGAGCACCGCTGAGATGATGATTTGCACGGCCAAGGCGGCCACCTCGCAGCACCTCTTCACCTTGCCTTTGCTCCTGTGGTGGTTCACTCCGGCGCCCTTTATGCACGGAATCTTGTTATTTCCCACTAGACCCCTCTTCCCACCACCACCACTACCACCACCACCAAAGCCAAAACCAACACCACGAGCTCCACCTCCATAGTATAGCTCCTGCCAACTCTCCACCAGGATGTCCATCACGCACGACACGTGCAAGTTGTACTTCTTGCATCCGCTACGATAGGTCCAGCTCTTGCCCTTCCTGCCGCACCTGTGGCACGTGCCACCCACCTGACAATATAAACAACAAAACTGTGATACAAATCCTATCAAATGGCAACAAATATTAAGATTTTTTCAGGTATATATACACACACACAAGAGGCTATTTTTATGATTAGATTTTTTTCAGGCATAAAATATGCAAAAATAAAATGCTCACCTTCCGATATAGGTACAGCCTTAGATCGCCAGCCTCGAGCACGTGCGGGAGGTTGGCGCAGCACGGGTGGAGATCAAACCCACACGAGTGGCAGTGATACACGAACCCATAGACATCCCGGCCGCATGCGTTGCAAAACCGGGGCTTGTCCCCGGGCGGCCGCGCCATGAACTGGAAGGCGCACTTGGAGTAGAAGGGGTGGCGCACCACCGCGGCGGTGGTGGGCATGGCACAGTGCTTGTGCAGGTCGTAGTCACACAGGCCGCACTTAAACCTCGACCCAATCCCAACCTCCTTGCACCCATCGCACTTGAACGGGACCTCAACGTACTCGAACCTCAGCTTATGCTGGGGGTGGCTGAAGTGAGTTAACTCACCGTACTTCATGGCTTTAGGACTCGTTAGCTCATATAGGTAAGCACGAGATAAGAGTGGAACTGTGGAAGGGTTTATATATGAGTGGGGTACGTTGGCTTGGAGTAGAAGGGTGTTGGAATTTGTCCTTGTGCACAGAGTTATCTGTGAACCAAGATGGTCGACCCATCGCATCTCTCGCTGCTATTGCAACCGTGTCTCGCACCAAACAATATTCGATTTGCTACGTTAGGTTTAAATAGTGTAATTTAGATGTCTCGGTAGTGGTGTTTTATCTTTCATTAGAATGATGGCTGAGAATACGAATAATTGAAGTGTGAGATTGGATTAACTAATGGGGGGGAGTTGGGAGATTGAAGAAGACAGAAATATTCTTGTTTTGGATTCAAATTCCACCTTGATGGAAACATTGTTCCATGGGATTAATTGATTAAAAAAATAAATGTTAAGATGGTCTACTAATTCACCATACACCATTAGAGCATCACATCTCTTTATAACTGTTAACTTACTTTTAATCAAAAGTGATGAAGTGATAGAGCAGAATAAATACCTATCACTCTATCAAACCTATCCTTGCTTACTTAAGCATATTAACCTTTAAAATCTCCAGCACGATATCGAGAAGATCATTGATTCCTTAGATAAACATAGCCTATATATAGATCCCTCTAGAAATACTTATCCCTAGATTTTTTTAACAATAATTAGCCCACAGATTAGGCAGGAGTAAAATGTTTCCGACTTCAATCCTAAACCACTTATTTTGTTGTCTATCTTATGTGAATTCTCTATGTGATTATCTATACCATATTCAAATTGCACATCAAACATGAAATAAAACAGGACAAAAAGATTAATCCAATGACCCCATTAATTTGCAAACACATCTATTAAGATCTAGATGTCACAAGGAACGGCACAAAACAAAACACTGTTTGGGAGAGGAACTAGTTCGATGTGTCTGCTAAGTTCATGAATGCTGTTAAAAGGGAAGTTTGGCAAATGTACTATAGTGCTAGCAAGCAACACTTGTAGAAGCTTTATACGGATTCCTCCTCCAATGACCCCATTAATTTGCCAACTAGCTAGGAACTCTTCAGGTAGGCGCTAGGTTCATCAAATGTTGTTAAAAGTGGAAAGTAAAGTTCCACTGTAGTCAAAATGAAGACATAGCGAATGGCATAAAGTATAAACTCGCCAAGAGAATACCTACAACTTTATACGGATTCCTCCAATAAGCCATTTTTAATTACCCAACTAGGAGCTGAGCTTTTCAGGTGTGCCGGGAAAGGAGAAAAGATTCTTCGGCCATAATGGATAAAGTTGGAGCTTGGAGCATTTGTGCTGGCAATTATATAGGCATTAAGATAGAAAAGTAGAGCCACCAGTGAGTACCTCTACTGTATGCCTTAAATGTGGAATCGAGGATGTTTCCATGGTTGGGCCTCAGCCCAATGATGTATTCAAGACTCTCCTACAGACTGGGCCAGAGACTTTATTGGGCCGAAGGAAACAAACTAGAGAAACGTAAACTTCTAAACTTTTTTTTTTCCAAAATACTCCTCTAACTTTGACACCACCCTCGCCATAGCAATGATCCGAGCTCCGAAGTCCATCGTCCTCCTCCTCCTCCCCTTACCCATTCCATCCCTTTCCATTTCCAAACTACTCTCCCACCTCTCCACCCATCCAGGCGGTGCCGGCGCCGCATACGCCGCCACTGAAGAAGATTTAATCTCCACCGCCGTCTCCGTCCTCCGCGAACAACGCTCCCGGAGCCGCTGGAACCATCTCAAATCCCTCCTCCCCCCGTCCGGCCTCTCGGCCGCCTCTGCAGCCGAGATCCTCCGCCGCCTTCGCACTGCCCCACGGCTCGCCCTCCGCTTCTTTCTCTTCTCCCGCCGCCGGCGCCTTTGCGTCCACGACGCTGCCTCCTATGCCGCTGCAGCCCACGTCCTCGCCCGCGGCCGACTCCGGTCCGAAGCCCTCGATCTCCTCCGTGACGCCGTACGGACCCTCGAAAACCCTCACAACCATCTCCTCGCTGCCCTCGCCTCGAGCTACCGCGCCTTCGACTCCGCCCCCTTCGTCTTTGATCTTCTCATCCGTGCCCATCTGGACGCCAAAAAGCTCGATCCCGCGCTGGAAATCATCCGGCTGCTCCGATCTCGAAGCATCCATCCCCAAATCGCCACCGCCAACTACTTAATCCGATCAATCTCCCGCTCCAGAGGATCCGACGCGGGCATCGAGATCTACAACGAGCTCTTCCACGACGACGACGGCAAACCCGTCGCAGAGATGAGAGTCGGTTTCTCCCCTAACGTTCAGACCTTCAACGCCCTCCTCCTGGCTTGTTATTGTGATCGGAGGCCAGATCGGACGACGGAGATCCTATCGGAGATGGAGACCCACGGCTGCGACGCGAACGTGTTCACCTACAGCGTCCTCATGGCGGGGCTCTGCGACGAGGGGAGGGTGGGGGAGGCGAGGGCTCTCTGGGAGGAGATGGCTGGGAAGCAGATAGCCCCAGACATCATGGCCTTCAACACTCTGATCGGCGGCTACTGCGAGGCCGGCGATGTGAACCGCGCCGAGGAGTTGCATCGAGATATGGTCTCGCGGGAGATCGAGCCGACGTGCACCACCTACGAACTCCTGGTCAAGGGGCATTGCAAGGCCAGCGATCTCGAGGCGGCGCTGCTTGTTTACAAGGAGATGAAAATACTCGGTTTTGGACCGGAGGTCCGAGTAGTGGATGAGCTGATCGAGGGAATGTGCGTGGAGGGGAGAGTGGAGGAGGGGTTGGCGTTGTTGAGGAAAGAGATGAGGAGGGAAGGGTTCTCGCCGAGCCGGAAGAGCTATGGGAAGTTGATCAGAGGGTTCTGTAGGAATGGCGAGGTGGAGGCGGCGGCGAACCTTCAGGCGGAGATGGCCGGGAAAGGGATGGACGCGGGCGCGGAGGTTTATGATGCTTTTATTGAGGGGTATAAGAAGATAGGGGATGTGCTGAAGGTGGAAAGATTGAAGGAGGAGATGTCTCGAGCAGTCCTTTGAGGAGGAGAATGCAGCTGCAACCCTTCTTTCTCAGAATCAAAGTTTCGAAATTTCGGTATCGGTATCGGTTTCGGTCGGAGCAAGAACTGATGCGTTTCTGAGTTTCATATCGGATCGGCTGAAACTTCAAACAGTGCTCTCTGAATTGACTTGGGACTATCAATTTCAAAGTGGAAGGTGCATTGGACCACAAGTGGACGCCGGATATGGCCATGAGATTGGGTGGTCGTGGTCATGGCGTTGGCGGGAATTGAAGTGGAGGGTCTACTTGTTTCAGGCCAATGCATCGCGGCATCGGGTGATGGGGCCTCTCGCTGATCAGTGCATCAGTGCATCAGTGCAAGTTCCATTCATGAAGCAGAGATGAAGGCGATCTTAACCAGCACTAGGTGGTCTGTGGGAGCACAGGGGACTGTAGCCTAATAGTTGGGTCGGATTCGCTCTGGATGGTGGACATTTTGAGAGGTCGTCGGCTGTGGCATCCGGGAGAAGGAGGGTGTCACGAACGAGAGATGAGCAAGGGTGTTGAAGGTCCGCTCTGTTTTGCTTCGTTCATTCCTTGAACAGGGTAGGGGTGGCCATTGGCTAACTGCATGGTGTAGCCACTCTGTTCTGTTCCGGTTTGGATTGTTCTTGTGAGGTTGATAGTTAGGTCAGTCTGGATCTCGCCTTTGGGCTGAGCTCATCACCCAAAAGCCAATTCAAAATAAACTAAAAATAAAAGTGGTCACGGCAGGGATGGTTGCAGAGAGCTAATAACTCGTACAAGTTCAGCATGGGCCTGTTTGGCCAATGGGCGGATCCATTTCGAAAATCCTGTCCATTTCCTTGGATGGATTTCATTTTTCAGGATCCATTTGAGATCCAAACACAGGAATGGATGGTTCCCCATTCAAACGGATTCGTCTCATTCCGTTTATCCAAACATGTCCTATGTAAACTCCATCGGATCTGAAAGCTGGTAGAGTCACTTGGCGGAGCCACTGATTTTTGACATCAACGTGGTGACTAGATTGATTGGCTATGCTACACGGATACTTAGAACTTTATATTTGGAAGCGTCCCCGACACATGATACATATACGCATCCGATACACTCGGATAAGTCATTGATCAAAATGTTATCGTACCTGTGTTCTGTACTTGTATCTAGTTGACTGGACCGAGAAACATTTTTTCACATGGGTGGGAAAGAAACTCTGCTAAAGGATTCCAATGGTCATTTCCCGGTTCGCCTCACCTTCAATGTGTCCCCATCCAATTGGCTTTAAACTTGCTCCAAGTAACTCGCAATATGGTATGGACAAGGAAAATGGAGTTAAGCAGGTGATTCCGGAGACTGATTCACATACGGCGGTGTATATGATTTATAATACTATGATTTGCCCACATGCGTTTGAATTAGTACTTCGCCTTCTGTCTCGCGTGTCACATGTCATTGATTCATTCGTCAATAAAAATCAAAGTTAGTCGAATCAAAAAACAAATAAGAGACTAAAGTGTAAATATTACCCAAGTCGAGGGTATCAAAAAGTATTTTATCCTTTCATATTCTCCCCTTCTTCACGTAAAAGTGAGATGTGATAATAAGGAATATATACCTGAGAATAAGAGCTGGAAGGAGCGGTTCACGTTCTCATCCTTTACATAGGATGAATAAATCTGAGAACACTGTGGCCCTGGCGCAGGCTGGCACACTGCAACACCACTGCTTTTCCATCACAATTTGCCTTCATACTTAGCTAATTTTGGCAAGAAGAATGCCATTGTTTCTTGATTTAAGAATCTTGTAGTCTAAAGTAACATTGTTAGTGCTCACGTTGATCACTTTCCAGCTCAGTTTTTAAAGCATTTAGGTAAACGAAAGAAGTAAGAGACTAAAGTGGAAAAGGGCATATATATACATATTATTGGAACTACAGAGTCTTTGATATAATTATCTATAGATCCTAATGAATAGAATAGTTAAAGCCAGAACAAGGACAATCACCTGGAGGCCACAAGCCATAAGTTAGAAAGAGAAGAAAGAGCAGTTAGAACCCAAGAACACAAAGCCAGTGCTGTGGATAGCTGGTATCTGCCACAAACTTTGTGAGAGCAGAATTCACCATCAAGGTGCATGAGAAGATCGACGACACCGGCAGCTGAACATGATGCTGCAAGTAAAAGCATTGATAGGGCCTGTAAAACAAAAGCAGGGATTTCCTGAGTAGGAAAACAACTTAAGAAGATGGGTAATAGGAACATTTGGTTGATCATTTATACATACCCAGTCACCTAAAACTATCATCACAAAAACACCTGATTGTCGAAAAGGGAATCTAGAGAAAATGGAGAATATGTTTAATACTGCCAATGTAGTACTCCATGGAATCATCAAACCCAAAACTGTCACTAGATAGCTGCAGTCAGAGGGAAAGAAGATGTTAAATAACCAGTTTAAAAGTTTTTAATCATACCCTAATGAGCTTCGCACCAAACAGGATTTCTCCAAGCATCATATAATTTGAAGACAATCCATAAAGCTTCAGCAGAGGTAATTGCTGCATAATCTAAGCTATTGTGCCTAATTCCACCTGTTGTTTAGCTTCCTCCATTTGGAATTTGACTGTGATTGATGGAATTGAGTTTAAAAACATTCGCCAATTGCAAAATGTGCACAGAGCTTTAGTTATTGTCTACCAACTGATATTTTTTTCAGATTTTTAAATTTTAATCAAACAACTGGGCTTAGATGACTGTGATGAACTTCACAGAGCTTGGATTATGAGAAGGTAGGAAAATATCACGTGCTAAAGAGCATGCAAGAATGAAAGATTTTAAAGAACACTGAAACATCTTCAGTTGCTACTTCTTCAACGGTAGAGGATCATCAGATTAACCAAAGTCCACAGAACTGCTATCCATAATTCGCTAAAAAACCCTGAATGCTACTACATGATTGGAGGAAGATATGATTTGTTTTGGCAAAGAGTAAGCACAAGGAGCGGAATTTCAATGAGAATCAACCGCTTACTGAAAACCTGAAGATTGCATACTTTAAGAATACAGACATTATTAAAGGGAACAAACCATACAGACATTTCTAAGGGCAGTGCTAAATTCTCATATGGAAGAAGCATCAGATGTTCATCGCTAAACTGATCTAGTAGAAGGGGAAAGGAGTTCAAGAATTGTGCACTGGACTGTTCAACTTACTAATCCAGGGTACAAATATGCACCCAACTCTAGAAAAGAATTAATCCAGGAACGATAGCAAAGATAAGTGATCATCTTTTCTTAATCTGTTGATTTAACTGTTCACAGACAGCATGTCACTTTTATCTTTTAGATGCTTTCTGTTCTTGGTAACTAGTTTCCAGCGGCACATACCGATATCCATGTTCTTCTAATAGAGCTTAGATCAACACAACTGAAGAAAAGATCAAGGAAAATAAAAGGCCAAAATGGTGGCAATTTCCATTGACAAACCTAATCAAATGGCCCATCAATGACACATAATAATTTGAGAGGAGAGACAGAAACCAAACAAAATAATCAAGAGAAAGGAAAGCAACACCATTCTTCTGCAAAGAAAAACTATACTTTAAAGAACAGCAGGTTCAGCAAAGATGCACTCTCAAAACAATTACTTTGGAAAAGAAGAACATTGAATGATTTTTTGAGATATAATACTAAAGCCTCTAGAGGAATAAAATCACATAGGTCAAACTTAGAAGAACATCCGACTCTTTTATATCTTAATCTAAGGCTTGAAGTCATATGCAAGATTGTAATTCATATCAAGTTTCATCATTGAATTCGATCAGGATAGCAATAGAAACAGAGAACCGCTGCATACTTTAGAGGATCAAACTTGGAAAAAAAATCAATGCAGATACTATCAGATTGCCGAGAAACAAAAAGATCGAAATTTACACATAACTTCAGCTCAAAAAGAATTGGATCAAACTCAACGAAACAAAACATCCATGCAGACTCTAGAGGGGAAAAACACAAAAATCAAATAAAGTCACGATTTTGAGATATGGGTATTGTCGATTCGTTTATAATCAAACTAAAAGGGTTTGCTACTGAATAAAACAGGGTTCGAGAGAGAGGGGATTCCTACCATAAAGCAGTGTACTTATAGAATTCAAAACCCCCGGAGATAACCAGGAGAGAGGAGGAGGCGAAGAAGGTTTGCCCCAGCCTCAGCAACAAGCTCACCGCCTTGCAGACGGTCTCCGGCGCTTCATCCATCGCGCCGGCTGGCTGTCCGAGACGCTGGGGGATGGCGCGTGTGCTCGACGCCCGCGATTGCGTAATCCCATCTTAATCTCCAAGGAATATACTGCTCCCGCCCCTTCTCTTGTATTTTAAGCTATAATAAAGGGTCACATTCCATTTTGATTATATTTTATTTGATTAAGTATAATTTCCATATGAAAAAACAGTCAGAGCATAAATAAATAAAGAGGAGTAATTTGGACCATGAAAAAAAAAAAGGTTGCAGTCCATCTAACTATATGTAAGACACGGTGGGTTTTACATCGGACGTCCCACGATAGCCTGGCAAGGTTCTGTCTGACGGTCAAGATTCAACCCTAGTGTTATAATAACCAAAGTCTATAAGATGTTTTATATCTACTGGTGTTGACCCGTGTCCCTGATACGGTTTTCAGTTACGTATGTGTTTGGACATGGACCCGTATCTTTTTTTACGGTTTCTACTTCAATAATATGTTAGATGTTCTCCAGTTGTATGCACATAAGAAGACATCAGAAGAACTTGGTTTAAGTTTTACTCGATTTTACAATAGCCTCGACTCGAATGAAACTTTAGCTCAATGCAAGAAGTCATAAGAAAATACCTAATCACACAATTAATGTTTACTTGAAACTTGCTATCCTGCCACCCATGCATAACATCAACCAAACAATATCATGCGGAGCGAAAACTCCAATCAATGACAACCAAAATAAAGAATATAATGAATTACTTCTTGATATATAGTCTAACGATGAGCACCAAAACGTTACTCTGCTAAAACATAGTAATGCTTATCAATTTGTTCATCAAACCTATACTCCTATTAACCCATCCATACCCGGGAAACAAAGGTATATGCAAACCATCATCCATAGTATGTTTTTTTTTTAAGAGATGAGCCGAAGCTAGGGGTAAAACCACTTCCAACAATCCAGGGATATATGGTGGTGGCACACAAGATGTCTTACACCAAAAACTACTGGAAGGATTCATTCTCCCAGCTTTCACTAGGTGATCCGTCGACATATTAAACTCCCTACCAACATACAAGATAATCACCTCCTTGATTTGATCCGCCAACCGACACGCTCGTTGAAGCATGTTCCTAAGAGACTCAGGGCAAGAATACCAGTTGTTGACATACCCAACAACATCTTTAAAATCAAGTTAAAAAATAACCCGACGTGACCCCTTAGACAAAACTACCTCTAAGGCTCTAATTAAGGCCGTGAGCTCCACCTCCTTCGACGATGATTGAATAATTTGCATGACAGTGACATTTCATGTTGCTTTTTACATATTAATATCGCCTCTGTGTTTTTTGTTTTAATAACACTTTTATACTTTTACATGACACGTTGAATTTACCCTTCACTTATATTTTAGGGGGAATGGGTCAAACCCCCATAAGCCTAACTTATGGGGGCCAAAAACGCATCTAAATAGTTTTCGGATAAAAACCCCGTCCACCTGGCAAACGACGCCTCCGTTAACCTATTCCTGCGAAAAAAAGCCAGCGCCGGACTCTGGGCGAGCTCAATGACAACAGACTGGGAGTGGGCACGCCATTCCCAGGCCTGAATCTGGGCGAGCTCAATGACACAGACCTGTACGCGGCCAAGAAGGAGCTCTACCTGGGCTCACTCTGCGAAGTACTGGAATCCCCGAGACCCTGGCAGTTCTGGATGGTGATGCTCAAGAGTGGCAACCTCGACACCAAGGCCGGCCTGTGCCCGGACAATGGCGTCAAGGTCGGCCCGTTCCCGCAGACGTCGAGGTTCCCCTGCTTCGGCAAGGGCTGCATGAACCAGCCCCAATTCTTCCACCAGCCGACGCGGCTCTCCGGTTCGGAGATGAGGGGCGCCTTCTTCGGGACCTATGAGTTGGATGCTGAGCTTGTGGGAGTAGGACAGGAGAACGTCTCGCACTATGAAGTGGTGTGGACGAAGACAGTTGGGTCTGGTGGGAGCTGGGCTTTCCACCATAAGCTCAAGACCTCCAAGAAGTATCCATGGCTGATGCTCTATCTGAGGGCTGATGCCACCAAAGGCTTCTCCGGTGGGTACCATTATGATACAAGAGGAATGATGAAGATTGTAAGTTTAGCAGAAAAATCCTCTGTTTTTCCACCTTAATTTCTAACCTCTTTTTTTTTATAGCATATAGATATGATCATCGATATGATAGTTAAACATCTATATGAACTTATGCAGAGCTAATTACATGCAACAAATGCAAACATATATAATTGATCACTAAAATCTCCATATCTATGAACATTCAGAAGTACATTTTTCAAATGATATTGTATGGAAGAGAATGTTTTGATGGGAATACTTGTGATTGCAAAGAGGCTAATGCTTCAGATTTCTCTATTTAAGCTTCATTGAATCCACAGCTTCATTGAAACACAGAGAGTATATGATCAATACAAATTTTCTCTCAATGAACTGGGTTTTCTCTCAATGAACTGGGTTTTCTCTCATTGGACTGAGTTTCCTCTCAATGAAATGGGTTTTCTCTCAATGAAATGGGTTTTCTCTCAATCGAGAGAGTTTTCTCTCATTCGAGTGAGTTTTCTCTCAATAGATAGAGTTTTCTCTCAATTGAATGGGTTTTCTCTCAATGGACTGGGTTTTCTCTCAATAGATAGAGTTTTCTCTCATTGAACTGGGTTTTCTCTCATTGGAGTGAGTTTTCTCTCAATGAAATGGGTTATCTCTCAATGAACTGGGTTTTCTCTCATTGGAATGAGTTTTCTCTCAATGAAATGGGTTTTCTCTCAATCAACTGAGTTTTCTCTCAATCAACTGAGTTTTCTCTCATTGGACTGGGTTTTCTCTCATTAGAATGAGTTTTCCCTCATTAGAATGGGTTTTCTCTCATTGGACTGGATTTCCTCTCATTGGACTGGGTTTCTCTCATTGGACTGAGTTTTCTCTCATATGATTGAGTTTTCTCTCATTTTCTCTCATTGGATTGAGTTTTCTCTCAATGGACTGAGTTTTCTCTCATTAGATTGGGTTTTCTCTCATTGGACTGAGTTTTCTCTCATTTGATTGAGTTTTCTCTCACTGAATTTAGTTTTCTCTCATTGAAAAGCATTAAAAATTGAATGCTTAAGATTTCTCTTTCTGCATTAAACATCTAACACTCAAAAGTTTACAAATTGTGCACAAATAACAATAGAGGCAACAATTGCATTCAAATTTGCAGCAATATCAAAACAATGTTCCTGATAAAATCAGCCAACTATTTCCAATTTAAAAATAAATCTAAGAATTTTAAATCAATGGTTCACTACAAGTTTTTCTGTTATGATGCCCCTCACGACCACACCGCCCACATCTAATGCTTTTCACTGGCTCACCCTTAGATCTGATTCTCTTCTTCTTCGGCTTGCCTGGAGGCCTCCTAGATAAGGGAGGGAGGATGGCTTCTTCTTTTGAGACATTGTCTGGCTTGTAAATTGTAGGAATTGGAAAAATTGGAAATGAGTAACATTGTGCGTATGTCGATGTGTGAAGATAACCATCCACGAATAAATTCAAATCTCCTTCAATATGTAGGATACATGCTATGGCATGCGAACATGGAAGACCATTTAACTGCCATTGTCGACATGAACATGTCCAATTTGCCAAATTAACTGAAGCTGAAGGAATTGAATTAACCTCAAATATTCTAGGAGTAGACTTATTGACAAACCAAGTCCTTGCTTCATCAAAAGCTTGAGAAATCCTCCGTTCATATTCAGAACATATGACTGAATTCCATTTTTTACAAGCATCTCTCCTATCTGCATATACAAACATATTTTCAATAACAACAAGTATACTAAGTATTAACATAAATACAAGAAGATTTCACAAGTATATGCACCAGATATTTGTTGCATCAACTTGAGCCTTATCAAATCCACCATATTGGTGATAAGGAGCTGCCTTTCATGTTTAATCCAGGAATTAAAAGATTCCGCAGCACTCGAGAAGGAACATGGGAAAGTGGAAGAGAGGTGGGATGAGAGACAGAGAGAGAGAGAGAGAGAGGAGGGAGAGGAGAGTGCTCTGGTTCAGTGTGGTCTGGGCTGGAAGAGAGAGTGCTTGTTGTGTGATGCTCCTCCGGATCAGTTTAAGATGGGTAGCGGAAGCAATGCTATATTTAGTAAAAAAAATATATGATGTACTTGAGTTTTTCAAAGGTTATTTAACGTCCTTTGTCAACCGTTCTGAGCTTTGTATTTGCGCAATGGGAAGAGAACACGCATAAGGTGTGAGAGGCTTTTAGCTTATGTTACAGGAACAAAAAGGTTGAGAAAAGGATGCCCACGAGTCGACCACCCCACACATACAAAAAGCGGAAACCGTCTCATAACGAGAAGGTCACTCGGAATTTTATCGCGAACTACGGAACAACATAACTAAATTATTTTTGGGGTTTTTGGCATAAAACACATAAAGGGGTTTTTTAAACAGTAAACTTTGGTTAATACGGGGGTTTAGCCAATTATCCATATATTTTATACTTTTACGTGACACGTTGAATTTACCCTTCACTTATATTTTACATCAAGTTGCGTAACAAGTGAGAATAATTTTATTTTATCAAGTAAATGTGTCACCAATATACAATTAACAGTGAAAATGACGTCATCTTGCAAAAACCAACATGAGTGCCACTGATATGAAAACTATTTGGTCCGAACTAAATCTCACCGTCCAAATCGATGTGATGTGTGATCCCTGGGAGGCAGCCGTCCAACCGGTCTGCTGTTCCGCCGGACTATGTAAGATTAAGGCGGGGTGAGTCCGATCGGATGACAGCTGGCATCAGCGACAGTGACCTCTTCGGCTTTGCGCTATCGTATGCCGGCCTGGTTTTAGTTTCTGTGAACCAGCATGATTGGTGGGGAATGTCGTGCCACGTGTTATAATCTCATCTTCTGGCGATTTCTTTTAATAATCACAGCCGTAGATTCTCCAGGGTCCCACTTCTAGAGTTCCGGGTATCTTATGTGGCCAATTCGAGCGGTCGCTGGCGGGGGGCGATTGAGGACCGTTGCGTTCAAAATGTTTAAACTTTCCCCAAAGCTCATCTTTTTCCGTTAGTGCTCACTTTAGCTGCTCCATTTGTGAGTGATCCAATGCTTCCAAACCTGCCCGCTAGTCTCCCGCCAAATCTTCGTCTCAAGTTCCTCAAAACTTATTTCAGTGCTGGAGAATTAAGCCGTGCTCGTGAGCTGTTTGATAGAATTCCTGATCTGGACCTCCGATCATTGTCGATCTTGATTTCCAGTTATACTAGGCTAGGACAGCCCAAGGAGTCGATAAGACTTTACCAGTGTCTCCGAAAGGAGAAAGATCTCAAGCCCGATAGGTTCGTTCTCCTCTCCGTTGCAAAGGCATGTGCATCGTCTTCGGATCTTAAAAAAGCCATGGAATTGCATGAAGATGTGCTTAGATTCGGGTTCGGGCCTGATCTTTCCTTGGGTAATGCGTTGGTTGACATGTATGGGAAGTGTGGGTGTTGTGAGGGAGCTAGAAGAGTGTTTGGTGGTTTACAAGAGAAGGATGTGGTGTCTTGGACTTCACTGATTGCAGCTTACAGCAATTCTAAGCTGCCGAGAGAAGGGCTCAGAGTTTTTAGCGAAATGCTTGCATCTAGCACAAAACCAAATCCTGTGACTTTGTCAACAGTGCTTCCCGTGTGCTCAGAGCTGAAAGCATTGAATCCGGGCAGGGAGATCCATTGTTACGTTGTAAGAAATGGATTTGAAGACAATTTATTTGTAAGTAGTGGACTGGTAGACATGTATGCTAAATGTGCGAGCGTGAGGCAAGCGAGGACCGTTTTCAGTAGCATGCCAAATAAGGATGTTGTCTCTCAGAACATTATCTTATCAGCGTATTTTTCAGATGGGCGCATCGAAGAAGCTTTGAAACTTTTTGGACAGATGAAAGCTGAAGGGGCTGCAATAAGTTCTGCTTCTTGGAATACAGTGATCAGTGGCTGTGCGCAGAATGGGAGAAATGAGGCAGCTTTGGAAATGTTAGCTCAAATGCAAGGTATGGGGTTTAAACCCAACAAGATCACAATAACATGCATATTGCCGATTTGCACTAATTTGGAATGGCTGAGGGGAGGAAGAGAGGTACATGCCTACATCTTTAGGAACATGTTTATGCATGAATTGGTGATTATGACAGCTATTGTTCTCATGTATGCCAAGTGTGGAGACTTGAGTAAATCTAGAAGAGTATTCGATAGAATGCCCAGGAAGGATACAATTGCTTGGAACACGATTATCTTGGCAAACTCCATGCATGGTTGTGGCCAAGAAGCACTGGCACTGTTCCACCAGATGGTAGAATTAGGCGCAAAGCCTAATTCTGCCACCTTCACCGGTGTTCTGTCTGGTTGCAGTCATTCACAGCTTGTGAACGATGGCCATTTGATTTTTGACTCCATGATTAGTGTCTACGAGATCCAACCTGATGCAGATCACTATGCCTGCATGGTAGACGTCCTTAGTCGTGCTGGTCATCTGGAAGAGGCATATAAATTCATTCAAAGAATGCCGATGGAACCAACAGCCAGTGCATGGGGAGCTCTACTTGCTTCTTGCAGAGTCTTTAAGAATGTAGAGTTGGGAAAGATTGCAGCAGAGCGTCTATTTGAGATTGAACCGGATAACCCAGGCAATTATGTATTGCTCTCTAGTATATTTGTTGGTGCCAAGATGTGGGAAGATGCTTCGAAGACTAGAGTACTGATGAGGGATAGAAGAGTTTCAAAGGTGCCTGGATGTAGCTGGATAGAGATAAAGAACAAGGTCTACACTTTTGTTAAAGGAGATGAGAAGAATTCCCAGAGAGATGAGATATATGGGTTTCTCAAAGAGATGGGCGAGAAGATGCGAATCGAAGGTTATCGGCCTGATATCAATTTCGTTCTGCAAGATATAGACAGGGAGGAGAAGGAAGAGGTTCTGTGCAGTCATAGTGAGAAGCTTGCCGTTGCATTTGGCATCATAAACTTGAAGGAAGAACGAAGAATCCGGGTTTTCAAGAATCTGAGGATATGTGGGGATTGCCACAATGCTATCAAGTTCATATCCAAGATTCAAAGAGTGGAGATAACTGTGAGGGACATTAGGAGGTTTCACCACTTTGTAGATGGCAGTTGCTCATGTCGGGATAATTGGTGATTTCTAAAACATTGAGTGGACGAGAGTTCTTTGGATCAAAACTTATCGAGAATATTATCGAATGATTAAATGGATTTGATCAAACCAAAGGGAGATCGACAGAGATCAGGGCTGGGAGAGAAGAAACAGCCTCAGGGTCCAATTTGGCAAAACTACAGGATTGAGTTTGTTAAGCACCAAGGAATTCAGAGGAATAGAGAGTTGTAGTTGTATAAAGTTGGAGCTATGTTAACCTATGTTACATAGCTCTGGTTTGATACAAGTAAACTATCATTCACAAGCCACATCGATCTGAATCCGTTTCAGTTCTTAAAATGAGAGGACAAGCTACATGTCAATTGATATATGAAGTTTACATGCTTGCTGAGTCTCGTTAAGGTCACTCCTGTACTTTTCTGAGTGTATCTGTTTTGGATCACGGAGGAGTTGCTATTTTGCCATGTATCTATCTATCAATGCTATTGTTCATCCCTGTCATTAGAAGACATGGTTGAGATTTGATTCATATCATCATATATCATTAGGTTGAAAGATCAAATTAAAATCATTGACCAATGAGTGCATTCATATGTAAGTATTCAGAGGTGGACCGATTAAAAGACATCTAAGATGCAAAGCAAAGACTACCGAGAAACATTATGAACTGCTGATGTGATTTTGTTTAACGCGATTTAGCATGCACCAATGCCTCTCATCTTCTTGGCTATTTCGAAAGGAACACTTGTCTATTCATCATCTGCTCTCAAAACATTTCAGAACAATGGCCTCTAGTCACACTTCCACCCAGACATTGAAAGTAAAAGCTAAATTTAAATTAAGTTAAGCTTCTAATTTTAAGAACTCAACTTGGGGTAAGCTGCACAAATCCAACTGATAAACAGGCATAAGGCATAAAATGGACTACATAGTATTATTGCCATATCCAAAAGCCAATACTATGCCTCAAAATGCTACGAAGAGATGAGAACAACATGATCAAAAGTTTGCCCTAAAGTATAACAGAAGCAAGCAAAATCCATGAATTTGTTTGTTCTGGTAGAAACAAGCTCCAGCATTAGCGCCAACCCAAGCTCTCCTGAGTCTCCAAGGCACTGATCACTACACAACACGTTAGTTGGATCAGACACTTGAACACAGTTACACGGAGAAATGCAAAACATGATTACATTATCAGAAAAAAAAAAATCCTGCTAATGGTGCTCATCTCATCACAAAGTTGAAAACAAGAACAAAAGTCGCAGATCAGAACCACCAAGGCGGCAAAATACAGTAAGCAACGGTGCCAACTGAATGGAGAATGTTTAAACGACCACTATCTAATTCTGAAAGAACAAAAGTTTGAACGCATGGATATAAGGCTTATTTCATAGTAGTTCTGAAACACAAATACCATTAGAATCCTAATAAAGAACTCAACTAAAGTTTCTATTTGACTCCCATTAATAATAGAGCAGGCACTCTTCTCTGCATTCTGCAATTGATAATGAAAACCCAATTCCCATCTAAAACTAGCCTGGTGCATTAGAAAAGGAAGTGGATAAGGGAACCAACATAAAACCACAGAAAACGTGGAGAAGACAGCTGAGAAATTCAATCCAACCCTCCGTCAGTACACACAACACAATCAGCCCTGAAATAAAGAACTAAAATCGATATGTAATAGGAGCATATGGTAGATATGCTCATCATCCTTCTAAAACCACAAGTTTCTACCACGACTGGAAGATGAAGGGGTAAACAAACAGTAACCTGAATCTTCCAACACATACAAGCAAGACCACACTCTCAACCTGTATATGATGCAACTATAGTAGTGAAAACTGTTGAGTCTATCTGATATTAAAGTTTAGTTGCTTTCCTTCGCACTGCAGTATAAATTTGCACAGAGTATGCTACCAACTCGAGCTAGCAGCTAAGAAAATTACGAGCCAACTTCTAGACAGATGTTTCATATAGTCAACCTCCTTGACAATCTAGGAGGTTAACTATGAAGAACTTTCAGAAGAGATAGTGAATTTCGGATAGAAATGACAATGGCAAACTTCTGCATGAAGTCCTAATGAAAAATCTCCTACTATATGAAGCAATTATAAGATGAAAAGAATATAAGATGCCTTGGGAGAAACATGGATAACAAAGGGGATGGATTCAACAACTAGGGGTGATATGCATTTGGAGGATATATTACCACTACCAAGTCAAAACACACTGCAAGAGGATCACTAAACACGGAGTGCTTTTTAGGTACTCAGTTACTCCAATGCGAAGAATCCAATTTGGGTTTGACTCAACTGATTGAGGAAAGGCAGCAGGGAGAGCACAAATACAATGATTAGTTAAATGGGATATGAAGCGTACCAAATATGTTAGGGGCCTACAGGCATGATCATAGATAGAAACCAAAGCAAAGTAGGGCGGGGCGAATTAAGTTCGCTGATTAGTTTAACTTAAAGGAAGAAAATTAACATCAGGAAGTATCCTGAAATTTATAGCTTCGAGATCATCCAACAATTATCGGAAAGCTGTGGACTTTATTTAACAAAGTGATTACAGCACCAATAACACCACATTACAAGTTCTATTAAAACTAATCATTATCCATCTCCAAATCTGCATATGAAAGAAATATAATGCAGCCATTTCCTAAAGAAAAGACCCGTTCCTGGTACGATAAACATGCTTACAAACGAACACGTACAAAAGCTCAAGCAACAAACAACACAAACTTGCAACAAAGAGTGCAAATTTCACACCAAAAGGGGCAAAAGCAAAATCATAAGTTAGCGTATTATCCTATCTATCTCGGATCTTGATCGAAACCCCATAGGAAGAGAAAGGAGGCATCATGCTTACTTAGATATCTATAGCTCGAGCCTGAGCTCCTCCTTCTCCTGCGTGAGGTAGTAGAGAACGTAGGGGGTGACGCGGATCACGGCCACAAACGCTCCCATGATCGCTGCGTGGGTCTTTAGCTGCTTGTACGCCGTCGCCTTGTCCGGCCTCCGCGGTATCGCTCCCAAGAACATCCTGGCTCGCTGCCTTTCCCCTTCTCTCCCTCTTCAAAACCCTAGCTGGGACCGTGCCCCTCCCTCCGCCGTCTGAGGTTTATATATAGTGCCTGGAGTCGGTGCATGAGACCCGGATCAGACCCGGCCGTATTGAACTCGACCAAATCTGGAGCATTCCAGGTCTTGATTTGAACTAAAATTTTCTGGGTTACTTACAAATATATTCCTCAAAACCTTCATATTTACAGAATTTCCCTCAAAAACTGATTATTTATAATAAAAAATATCCCCCAACTTTCATGAACAATTCACAAAAATGTGCTTCCGTCGAGTTAAGACATCCAACTCTAGTTAAATACCTACCCAGCCGCACGAAATGACTTATATATCATTGTATAATTTATCCACTCACATTATTACCAAGGGTATGACGGTAACTTTGCCTATCATCGTTAGCATTAAACCGAATATACCTAGGATATCTAATGGAAGGTAACTCCAATGACATTTTTGTGAATTATTTAGGGAAGTGGGGGGTCTTTTGATAAATAATTAGTTTTGAGGGATAATTCTATAAACATGGAGGTTTTAAACGATATATTTATAATTAACTCAAATTTTTAGCGAGCTTTCATGGACAAAATTATTTTCTCTGACGTGACAAATAATGGGCTTATGGGCTGAGTTAGAAAGACGTGTGAAGTTTGATGAGGTCCAAAAGCCTGCTTTAGGGCCGTTTTCTTAGAAAGCATGAGGTATGCAGTACACGTGGCAACCCAATCGGGCGGGCCATCAGATGCCTCGGCCACTTCCTACTCGTCGCACATGATTGCCCGAAAGAACGAGAAGAGGAACAGCCAACACTTCATGACTCATGAATCTTCTCTGATGCGGATCGCACCAATTTCTTGGAGCCGTTGGTCAGCATATGATATGCCCTCTTGCCAGAAAAGCATCAGCGTATGATATGCCCTCTTACCATCAAAGTGTTTACCACATCGCAGGGATGTTATAGGTTTAGTCTTTCTATTCATTACGAGCACTTTGTTTTCATCTTAGAATGCATTTGATTGCTTGCATCAGTTGATATAGTCAATTGCCTATGTGATGCGACATGAAATTACATTTTTACATCAATTGATGCATCTGATCAATCAAATATAGATTTGAATCATGATACTGCATCAATTGATGCATGCAAGCAACCAAACACTCCCTCAGTAAACGACCAACCAAACACTATACTTTTTTTTTTGAAGAGTTGAGCCTTACGGCTAATACAAACACTTACAACAAAACATCGAGGAGTCCACCTAGGCCCTCCTTCACCGTCCAACTGAAACATGTCCCATTAACCTGATACCATTTAGCAATCGCATCCGCTTGCACATTAGAACACCTGGGAACATACAGAAACAGAGCAAATTGAAAACATGGCACCATCGACCACACCTCTTTCATAACCGGCGCTACGTCGTCCGGCCAAAGCCGTACCCCGTTTAGAATATCCACCGCGACCAAAGAGTCGGATTCCACCACCAGCTTTTGTTCTCCCTTATCACACGCCATGCGCAACGCCTTGAGAATGGCTATCATCTCCGCCTCCAACACCGAGGACGCATGCACCACTTCTCCTACAGCCCACTGGTGCGCACCCTTGCCATCCATGGCCACCACTCCCACAGCAGCAGGTCCGCCCCGGCTCCATGACGCGTCTCCTTGTATCACCAGCATCCCATCCTCCGGCAATGGTCGAGCTCTCCCGATCCTCCGTGGCACTTTCAAGAACTCTTCCGCCAGCCGACACGCACGGCGAGCCACGATAGCCGCAACCTCGCCCCCATCACCAAAGATAATAGTGTTCCTGTCCTTCCATACTTCCCACATGACATAAGCAAGGTAGGTTTTGAGCATGCCAGCGCTAAGGGATGAAGAAGGACTCACCAGCGCAACACGCACCTCCTCTGGGCTCCAAGGCCTATCCACAGTGCACTGACCCGCCACAATCCGGATCACGCCAAACACTATACTTAAAGGTGAAGAATTCATTTGTTATTTCAGCCTAAAGCTGTGATCATAGCAAGACGAGATTATGTCAAGAAAATACGGAGAGTGAGTCTCCCATCACACTAGATACCTATCAGTGCTATATATCGCAAGAGGGAATACACGAGTATAATAAGAGAGCAAGACTGTGGAATGGAGGACGGAAGCTGGCCGGTGTACAGCATGAAACACGACGCTCGCCAGCAGGAGTCTCCTAAAGCAAATTGCTAACTCGCCAGCTCTCTTCAATCCTTGGTCCCGGTTAATCCACGCACCTTAGCGGGAACATCATACACAAGCCTCCAAATCAATACTTGTGAGTAGTGACAACAAACAAAAGAGAAGCTCCGGTCAATACACACGTTCTGGCCGAGAGTTTTTTTTTTCCCAGCAAGTCCACTGTCCTCCCGCGCCCATGGCGGCGCCGCCCAAGCCGGCAGCGGACTACGGGTTCAGGTGGGCCCCATCCACGGCTGTGTCCGACACTTCTCCGGCAAGAGTCACCCCCGAGTTCAGCCCCCCTCTGATCGCGATGGTCGCCGTCATCGGCACCGCCTTCCTCATCGTGCTCTACGTCCGTATCATCTCCCGCATCTTCCGCCGGTTCCGTCGCCGCTGGCGCCAGTGGCTCCGCCGCCGCCGCCTCCTCCTCGTCATCTCCTCGCCATCCCCCGTCATGTCTCCCCCTCACCCCGACGCTGCGCCCTTCGACTCCTATTCCGACTACTTCCTCTCCACATACGGTCTCGACGAGACCGCGATCAAGTCCCTTCCTATCTCCGTCTACAATAAATCCAAGGTCAAGCAAATGGCGATCAGGGACTGCGCTGTGTGTTTGTTCGAGTTCGAGGAGGGCGACACGCTCCGCACGCTCCCGTGGTGCGCCCACGCCTTTCACGCCGAGTGCATCGACGCATGGCTCCGCTCTCACGCCAGCTGCCCCCTGTGCCGCGCCGGCATATTCCGCCCGGAATCCCCCTTCGTCCCCATGCGCGCCGCCCGAATCCGGCCCAGCTTCGATGGCCTCCTCCTCGACCCGCTGCTTCCGATCCAGGACCTTGAGCCCGAGATCGCCCCTGGCACCGCCTCCTCTCCCCCTCTCCGGCGCGGGGACTTCCTCCTCAAGCGCTCCTATTCTTTCGGCTTTGAGCGGAGTCTCGCCGCGGAACGGCTGGTGATGGAGCCTTCCACGGCGTCTCCGTGGCGCTACCGCCACCGCGGCTTCTGGAGTAAGCGTTGGCCGTCGCCCTTCGGGGGCGCAGGCGGCGGCGGCGGTTCCTCATCCGCCTCGAGATCGGCACGGGTCTTCTCCTTCCGCTCCTACCGCGGCGTGTCCACGAAGTCCCCCTTCCACCTCCGCCGGCGCGGCTTCCTCCCACTCGCATCCGAGCCAAGCGTCCGGCTCATCGGCTCCCGCCGGACTCGGTCGCTGGCAAGCCCGTCGGCGGTTTTCTCGGGGCCGAGGGGCTGGGGTTTCTCGTCCAGCCGGATGAGGTGCGGGGATCCCGAGGCGCTGCTGTCGCCGGAGCGGCTAAACCGACGGTAGCCGGTTGCTGGGGGCTGCAATGACCGGTGGTCGGCGGTGGCAGAGTGAGAGTGCTGGAGATGGGGTCACCTTACGGGGTGGATCTTTAATGGCAGGTCGCATGCGCGCAGTTAATGAGCTGCCGGCCACTTTTAATGGGAGCGATGGAGGGGCGTAGCGTTATAAAGAGGAGGGAGACCGTTTATTTTTCGTCTCGTCTCTCTGGCGGAGGTGTCTCAAGAAGTTGGTGGATGGGTTCATTAATAATATGGCTTTTTATCCAACGGAGAGATCGCGGGAGAGGAACGTGCAATGCTGGCGTTCGGTTTTAACGTGCGGGCGTTGGAGAATGGCGATGGGTGTTTATAACTGCGAGGAATATCCGAATAATTGCTGAAATAAATGACAATTAGCATCTCTGTCTTGTTGTTATCTTTTTTAGCTCTTTATATGCTCTGCTGCTTTGGAATCTGAGAGCCTTGTATTTGTTGGATAGTAGACATTGAGAATCTTTGTACAGAGATAATGAGTGTTTATTTCCAGACGATAAAATCTGAATTTCTTTATTAGTCAGTAAATCTGAAAATCACAATCATCTTTTTAAACTGTTTCTTTGTTGACTGAAGGAGGGCAAATAACCATGATCCCGTGGAACCTCAAAGCCCCGCACATAAGATTGGAACCCCATATCTAATATAGAAAGAAAATGGGAAGTAACTACATGGGACTGTGAAGTAACTACCAGGGATTGAAAAGTAATTACCAGAAATGAGAAGTAACTGTAAGAAAGTGTAAAGTGACTACAAGATATTGGTAAGTAACTACCGAAAATGAAAAATAACTACCAATTATTGTACAATCCTTGGTAGTTACTACAAAACAATTCTACAATAATTGGTAGTTACTTTCCAATTTTTAGTAGTTACTTACCAATATCTTGTAGTCACTTTACACTTTCTTACCGTTACTTCTCATTTCTGTTAGTTACTTTTCAATCCCTAGTAGTTACTTTACAGTCCCATGTAGTTACTTCCCATTTTTTGTAGTTACTTTCCAGTACCTTGTAGTTACTTCATAGTCCCATGTAGTTACTTTCCATTTTTGATAGTTACTTTACCCTCCCTTGTAATTAGTTTCCATTTATGGTAGTTACTTCCCAATCCCTAATACTTACTTTCCAAATATTTGGTAGTTACTTTCCAATATTGGTAGTTACTTCCCAATATTTAGTAGTTACTTACCAATATTGGTAGTTACTTTACCCTCCCTTGTAGTTACTTTTCATTTATGGTAGTTACTTCCCAATCCCTAATACTTACTTTTCAAATATTTGGTAGTTACTTTCCAATATTGGTAGTTACTTTCCAATATTTAGTAGTTAGTTACCAATATTAGTAGTTACTTCTCAATATTTCTAATAATTTCCCAATATTTGTAAACACTTTTCAATTTTTTGTAGTTACTTTCTAGCTAATATTTGTAGTCACTTTCCAATATTTGGTAGTTACTTCCCAATATTTAGTAGTTACTTACCAATATTGGTAGTTACTTTCCAATATTTGATAGTTACTTCACAATATTTGTAATAATTTTTCAATATTTTGTAGTTACTTTCCAATATTTGTAGTCACTTTCGAATATTTGGTAATTACTTTCCAATATTTGGTAGTTACTTTCCAATATTTGTAGTCACTTTTCAAAATTTGGTAATCACTTTCCAATATTTAGTAGTAACTTTCAAAAAAAAAATCCAAAATATTTTTCTATTTTCCGGTATTTTTCATACTTTTCTATCATTTTTCCTATTTTTTCACATATTTTTCTATTTTACGGTAATTTTTCCTACTTGTCAGTATTTTCCTTTTTTGCCGTTAGTGGCTAAATTTTTTTTCCAATTTTTTTTATATTTTCTGGTATTTTTTTCTACTTTTCTACCATTTTTCCGACATATTTTCCTATTTTCTGTTAATTTTCTCCACTTTCCAATATTTTTTATTTTACAGTTAATGTCCACATTAATGTATGCATCCAATCATAAGTGCATGCATGCATGCCTTTTCTGTATTGGGAATCTGATATCATATTAACTTTAATCACATGCAAAAACTAATAGAAAGGTATCAGTTTTCATAGATTTCTATTAGCTCAAACATCAATTTTTAAAAAAGTTGAGTGATTAAATATGCTTGGAGCTGTTGTTGAGAAGTCCGGATCTAACTTCCGAGCCGCCGGTTTGAAATTGATTCGTGCTTACTCGTGCTAAATAAAGTAAAAGGCCAACTCATTAATGAAGGCCCTGTAGACTATTGGGTGGGGGGGGGGGGGGGATTTATGAGGGGTTTTTTGATCCCTTCCTATTTTAGGGTAGTAAAAGGCTGAAACAACTTTCAAGAAGACTAAATGGCAAATGTAAGTCACTTAAAAGACTAAACAACAAATCCCCTTTTCACCCCTATTCTTTACTAGGTTGATCCCTGTGTCATGTGACACATGTAATCACCTACCTCCACTATCTCCTCTCTTTCTCACTCTCTTCAACCACTATCATTTGTTATGACATGACATATGAGTCATATGTCCACTATCTCCTCTCTTTCTCACTCTCTCCGACCACTATCATTTGTTACGACATGATATATGAGTCATACGTCACATATACCGCATCATAAAACCTTCATTTATATAATATATTGTCTAAGTATATCGGTTAGTTTGACTAAACCTTGTCACATCCCTCAAACCCCTTGATGTTACTCTTATGATAGTTTTTTCCATAATATTCATCAAATAAAAAATATCTTGATGATTTTGCACAAATGATAATTTATAGCTGTCGTTTTCTATTATCCTCTTTAAAAAAACTCGAATTCTATTTGTTATGTGGACGCCAGTAGTCACGCCACAATCAATTTTTATCTACGCCCTTATAAAACTAAGCAGGTTTTATCGGTCAAACTCATTAATATGTTGGGGGTGAGTATGTATAACTTATGATTACAAAGGTATCTACATAATTAAGAGGCTGTTAAAAATCCCAAAAATAAATTGCAAGTTCTACGTGGCAAAATAAGCGTTCAATTTGATGACGCAAACCCAATTCGGTGAGGCGGTACGTCCAATGATCCCAAAGAAACTAAAATGCGGGCTAGACCAAAGAACCTAACCTTGGGCCTTGGGCCTTGGGGCTTCGGCCTTGGCGGCTCCAACTCACGCGCTTCGCACGTGAGACCAAGTGCAGCTAGCTCCTTTCTGACAGCTAGACGCGACCGCGTGAGACTAGCGAGCAGGGACCGCTCGTCTTGGGACTAGAGTCCCCCCGTCGCTTCACCATTGTACTCCTCCACCTCGCCCACCGGATTCGGGTAGCTCCTCGATATCTCGCGGCGGATCCACATGGAGAAGGCCGCCGGGGATGACGCCGAGCTCCGGCGGGCGTGCGAGGCGGCCATCGGCGGCGGGGAGGGCGGCGAGAGGGCCGTGCTGGCTATCCACGTCGCCAAGGGCCGCGCCATCTGGGCCAAGACCGGCCTCGGCCGCGGCATGACCAAGACTAGGATTCTTGCCCTGACGAGTACGATCTCCGCTCCGTTCTCTCTTTATATGCTTCCGATGCTTAGTGTCGAATTTTATCTCGAGATCCGTGTTTGGGCCCTGGAGTAAAGAATGGGTCTTCCTGCTCATTTCTGATCCGGTGGAATGCATTTTAGGTTCTTCTTGATGTTCTTTTTGACGCTTTAGTTTCTTTGCGGCTCGAAGAGTGTTATACGTTGAATTCCGAGAATGTTGTGTCGGTTGCAAGTCTTGAAATGACGCTAGGACTATGCTATCTAGTGTTGGAATGCACCTGGAACTCATAAGCAAACAAGTCGCCACAGAGAAATTTCTACTGCCGCGTAATGAAGCTCATATGGAGTTTTGATTTGTTGGTATTGAATCCATGAGATTGAAATGAGGTGGAAGTAGTCAGTAAGTTGTGCCATATGCAGTGTCGGTGGCTTGATGCTGCACCAGGTTAAATGGTGACACTCTGTTTAAAAGAATCCAGGAACACGATGGCCGTATTGATAGGAAGGAATGGAGAGGTCATGGTTTTCTTGGTAATGTCTGATTGCAATTGGCAAGAGATAACGCAACAAAATAAACTCGACAACGCTTTATTATTGCTTAGGTTTGCAGAGATCAGTGTGAGCATGTTTATCGGGCAACCAATTTAATTCTAGCTGACTTCTGGCATATTTGCCTCTAAGACACATTAAAATATGAGAGTATTCATTCAAGAAATATTCACAGATTTCTGAGAAGCAATCAAACTTTAAGCACACCATATTCAGAGTATCTTACAAAAAACGAGGATTGTGTATATAGCTGCATAACAGCACAAGTAGGGTAAGGGGGTGTATTGTTGAAATGTAAGGCATGCCATGTGATTTCATCATAGTTTCTCTGACTATTTCATCGGATCTCAATATCTGCCACGGGAGAAACAAATGGACCTTCCCTTGTCCTTAATTTGTTCAATGTTCTTTCCACAGTAGTTTTAAAGAATTTCACTCTTTATGCAGCAAAATTTTCATCCAAAGATCGGAGGACTAAAGGTTTCCTTCGCATCCTGAAGTATACCTATGGAGGACTTCTTGAGGTGATTTGCTTGACTTGTAGATTAATGCTGCAACCTTTTCCAAAAAAATTGTGAACTTTGTTGCATATTTGCATGCCGAAGATTTATATTTCCTACGCTGGTCCATTTTAGTAAAATATAGTTTGTGGAAAAATGTACTCCTCTTTAGTCAGAATCATGATTTTGACTAATGAAAAAATCCTGGTCTACTATTTGTTACATGATCCACTTCAGGTCAAACTGATGATATTTTCAATAATATCGTCGAGCTCAGGAATAATTGGTACTTCTTAGGCTCCATACAAGTCTATATTATCTACAGGAGATAAGGGTGTCTGCTTTTGTGGAACAAAATGCTCATGTTTCCTTCACTGCACTGGCACATTCATTATGACCTTGGGAAAGCATTGAGATCCAATGATTCTTTGCTGTTCAAATGTGTTACCACATTAATTGGAAAGTCCATATGCTGTATTTATATGCTTTAGTTTTCTAATACTAGCAGTATAAATTTATCCAAGATAAAATAGTGCCTGAACTGCTACTTTTTCACTATCAACTAACATTGCGTCCGCAGCCTGTGAAACTTTACAAGCTAAAGCATCTTACAAAAGTGGAGGTTGTAGCAAATGATCCAAGTGGCTGTACCTTTATGCTGGTAACTTAGTTAGCAATTTTGTTTTCGCTTTATATTGCATTCCAAGATGTTCTACTCTGTTTTCATCACTCCATGATAGATAATATTCATCTACCCAGGTTTTTTCTTTGTTATGCACAATGACTCACTTGTTTCAACCATTTGGTTCAGGGATTTGATAATCTGAGGAGTCAGAGTGTTGCTCCTCCTCAGTGGACGATGCGCAACTTAGATGACAGGTGATCAGTTGAAAACATAT
The DNA here is from genome assembly GCA_963920575.1 of Narthecium ossifragum. Taxonomy (NCBI): domain Eukaryota; kingdom Viridiplantae; phylum Streptophyta; class Magnoliopsida; order Dioscoreales; family Nartheciaceae; genus Narthecium; species Narthecium ossifragum. The sequence goes on from OY986973.1 coordinate 1,032,966, forward strand.
TCAGTCCTTTGTTTTCATGTTTCTTTCAAGCTTTTAGTGCCAGTCCTTTCCTTTTCCATGTGCTTACTGATTTTGTGTGAGCATTAGGACGATCAATTCTGCTCTAAGAAAATTTAAGTGAATGCATTGTTGCACAATTCTGTGATCTCACTGAGTTTCTTTATTCTGCAGGAACCAACTTCTTATGCGGCTTTTAAATATATGCAAGGAAATATTGGGCCGCCTTCCTAAAGTTGTTGGTATAGACATTGTCGAGATGGCTCTTTGGGCTAAGGTGCATTCACACACTCATCTCATTTGGGTTCACGAAATTTGTTTATTTTGTCTATTTTGTTGCCCATTATCATTTACAGTTTATTTCTTACCTAGTCACATGGCTCTTCCATAAAAAGAAGTTATTCCATCGGACCTATGTATCAGTATCTCCTTTATAAATCGCATGCAGGAGAACACTCAAAGAGTCAATGAGCAAGTAATTACCCAAGATGGGCCGATTACATCAGTTATGACACCCAGTGACTCTAAAGTTACTGTTGAAAGGGACCTTGTTTCACAAGCTGAAGAAGAGGACATGGAGGCTCTTCTTGGCACGTGAGTCTTATCTTCATGTTCCAGTTTAAGCGTTTATCTCATGCATGATTCTATTGTCCATAGCAATTCCTTTAGGATATTATTCTTGCTTTGTATTTTGTATAAGCCCCTATTTGGTGTATTGTTATTGGAAAATCAACCTAGCATAATCTCTCATTTCTGTTTTGCTTCTGTGTACATGTAGTCCAAGACATGTGTTCATTGGATTTATGAAGGAGATGTGAATGTTTCCCGATCTGTGGCTTCTTTGATTCTCCTTTCCCCAGCTTTCTCTTTATGGACGGCATCAAATTTGTTTTGGTCTATAGCTAGTTGAAAGCTTTTGCCTACTGAGAATTGGATGATTACTGTTAACAGGCGTTCTTCCCCCCTTTTGGGTGACTGGTCACTGACACAAGAATATACCGTGCACTGCCTTGCAATAACAACTAATGCAACCATCACGAAAGAGTTCAACAATTAAGCTTGCAAATCTTTTCCTGTATTTTCAGAAGCCCTTCATACAGTTTGTATGACTAATGCTGATGATAGCTATGAAATGCATTATAGCGTTGGTTGACAATAACAATGCAATATCTTGTATATGAGGTTATGATTGACTCCTGACATGTGTTATTGCTGTTGTCTTATCCGTAGCAAATAGCCTTGCTTGAATTTATACCTTTGAACTGGTTGAAATAAGTGGCTTATCCAATTCTTCTCATTTTTTTTTGCTAATTTATCCAATGGCTCAGCAGGGTCAGACCTTCACAATTATTGTGTAGGACACCAAACACATCAAGCGTTCCAACACATTGACTAAGGAAAATATTTCATAAGAAAAAGAATATAAGAATAATTTCTGCATTTTTCTGGTTAAAAAGGATATGGACCATCTTCTGGGACCAGTTTAGATCATTTCAGTGAACTGCAAGGTTTGGTGTTCCGACAGTGTTGCATGTTTTGGAGCAATTCCCTGAAACATACAATTATAGGTAATATCTTTGTTGCCTTGTCACCTGGTTTGTCGACTCATAAGTAATTGATGTGTAGTTCTTGTTATCACTCGAACCATTAAACTTCTATTGCAGCCCAAGTTCAAGGAGACAATAATGTTTGAAGGACAATTTGGTGCCTTGTGACAATGACAATAACTATATTTACATAGTTCGAACCATTCATAAAATCGGGATTCTTGAATACTTTTTATTTTTTCTTCCTTTAACTTATTTTAATCCTCATTTCGTATTCTCGTAGAATGTAAAGGTTGATTAGAACTTATACGGACGCAGATATGTGCTGGGCATTGGTGAAGCAGAGGCTTTTTCAGAACGGATGAAGAGGGAACTTCATGCTTTGGAAGCTGCAAATGTCCACGCCCTTTTGGAAAGCCAACCCTTAATAGAAGAGGTACCCATGACGATTCTATGTACTTGGAACTTTATCAAGGTTAATGTGATGGAAACTCGAGATTTATTTCTCTCTCCTAACTGAGAGTTCAAAAATATGAGGGACCAGTGGGAATTGTTCTGAGTCTCTCGGTGTCCATGAAAAAATAGTGTGAATTTCATAGGAATAGTTGGAAATATTCTCACTCAATCTGTTGTGAAATTGATCAGGTACTGCAGGGACTAGAAGCAGCTACCATTTGTGTGGACGATATGGACGAATGGCTTGGCATCTTTAATGTGAAACTGAGACATATGAGAGAGGACATTGAGTCGGTAAGATTTGATTTTTGCTTGAGACTAAGTCATTGAATTTCCAATGAAGTATGAGGGTTAATCCTGGCCGCATATTAGTTTTCTGATTGGAAAGCAATTCCTTTCCCACTTTTGCTCAAATTGGATATATCTATATCATTGGGTATATATATATTTGTTTGCATAAGCAGAAAACAATTGGTTGGCTGCCTGAATAAGCATATTTTGTTTCCAAACATTGATTCAAACATATTTTGTTTTCATGGTTAATTTTGGGTTAAGATTTTTAAGCTCCACAAATATCACATATCTTTGAGTTTTTCCCTTGGGCCTTAGCTCATCCGAGAATTTATTGCAACTGTGTTAGCAGGCATTATGGCTACTTTATTGTGATATTGCTGCTTCAGTTTCTTGCCTGGTTATGTGATGCAGATAGAATCTCGAAATAATAACTTAGAGATGCAATCTGTAAATAACGAAGCACTTATTGAGGAGCTTGACAAGTTACTTGAACGTTTGCGAATTCCATCTGAGGTATTGTTATAGTATGTGAGCATCCTTATGTCATTGAAGTTATTAGTAACGATTTTGATTCTGCTTTCACTTTCTGGATAACAGTTCGCATCATCTCTTACTGGAGGTTCGTTTGACGAGGCACGTATGCTAAAAAATGTTGAAGCATGTGAATGGTTGACTAATGCATTGCAAGCACTTGAACCTCCAAATCTGGATCCATACTACGCAAGCATGCGAGCTGTATGTCCCTCATCATTGTTTTGGACTTGATCTCAGTCTACATAACTGGTACTCCTAATGTTGGGGAAATAAAAAATGTCACAGACAAAAAATGTTATGAGTCTATGGTAGAGGATATTCTGTGAAACTATGTGTATCATTCATTTGTCTGTGTTGCTCTTGAATGCCATGCTTTTAGAGTTTTGCACTCTTTGCATAATTAAGCTTGCGTTCCTGCTTGCAAGAAATGCAGCACAGTACTTGAACCACACTTTATTGCCACTCATAATCTCTAGACACCTGAGCTCTCTTAAGTTCTTTTGGATCCAATATTGCCAGTGATCTGATTTGAACAATTACTCTGAAATCCGTGCAGGTTAAGGAAAAACGTGCAGAGCTGGAAAAGTTAAGGAGTACATTCGTACGGAGAGCATCAGAGTTCTTAAGAAACTACTTTGCTTGTTTGGTTGATTTTATGATAAGTGATAAAAGCTACTTTTCTCAGGTAAATATCCAGATTATACTCTTTTATGGTTTATATAATGTAACTCATCCTTTCATTTGAACTGATCCCTTGTTGCCTGCAATCCCTGCAGCGGGGACAATTGAAAAGACCTGATCATGCAGATCTCAGGTATAAGTGCAGAACATATGCACGACTTCTGCAGCATCTAAAGGTTTGTGTTTGACTGGATACTCTGGCTTGAATATGAGTGTAGAGTCTTCATCGCCTTCATTAATTCTCTGTGCCCCTCTGTAAACGTTTCAGAGTCTTGACAAGACTTGCTTGGGCCCTCTGAGAAGAGCTTACTGTCACTCCCTGAACTTGCTACTTCGTCGAGAGGTTAGGAGGAGAAATCCTCTTTCAGTCCATCACTTTGAAAGACTGATCCTTCACTTTCTATAGGCAATATTTGTTGTGCTTAGTGATTAATTGTTTTTTCATCTCCTGCATTGTAATTGGAAGAGAACTTGTCATAATTCTCAGGAGACATGTTTAGAAGACCACTTTTGCTTGGTTTGAGATCTTGTGTATAGCACAGCACACTATGAGAGCTTCAGTATCATGTATTCTTTGCATGTTATCCGTGGTCTAGTCAAATCTATATGCTCAATAACTGCCATGAAACATGACTGAATCATAGATAAGTTGTTTTGGGTTTTTTTTTTCTGAAAGAAGAGCATGCGTAGATGAATGAGTAATAGCTTTCGCATAGTAGTATCTTGAACTTGGATATATTGCATCATTGCGGATATGATATTAGATGAGGATATATTTGTTAATTTTCTGCCTGTAATATCAGAATAGTTTGTTTCAGGCTCGTGAATTTGCAAATGAACTTCGTGCCAGTACCAAAGCATCAAAAAATCCCACAGTTTGGCTTGAAGCATCTGCAGGTTCCAGCCAGACTGCAAACAGTGGAGATACTTCTACAGTTTCTGAAGCATACTCAAAGATGCTTACAATATTCATTCCTCTACTCGTAGATGAGGTGCTATAGGTTTTGCATATTTCTAGTTTACACTGGACGGTAAGCTTATGGTGCTCGAGGAGTATGACCTGTGTTATCTCTATGTTGTAGAGTTCCTTCTTCGCACATTTCATGTGCTTTGAAGTTCCTGCACTTGTTTCACCTGGTGCCCCTGCTAATTATAGTAAAAGTGGATCTGATGGCAATGACACGAATGATGATGATATGAGCCTTATGGATTCTGATGGAAATGATATACAACCAAGTAATACTCTTCACTTTGTTTTTAAATGCAAAGTCTGATAGGGGAATTATATCCACTGTTTTGTAGTGAGTGCTTCTCCGAAAACAAACATCTCATATTCCTTGCTGTAGGTAATAGCTCTGCTGATTTGGGGACATTGAATGAAGCTCTGCAAGAGTTGCTAGATGGAATTCAGGTAATTTCTATTTGTCATTCGCAATCTAGTTCGGCTTGTATGAAAGAGTCGACTGGCAATCTCCTTGATTAACAAGTTTAAGTTTTACTCTATTTGGTAATAACACATCTTTGAAAATTGCAATTGAGGTTTTAAGTGTTGTCACCAAAAGAAATATCTTTACGTTTCTAGGAAGAATCAACACGTTGCATGGGGACTAGTTACAACTTACAAGCATGAACTTATTGAAGTCATTTGTGATTTCTGTACATGTAATCTCTTTTTTACCTTGAATGTGGTATCACAGACAGAATTCAATATTTTTGCTCTAACAAATTATCAAGTGTAGCCAGATCTTCAGGCATTTGATGCCCATGGGTAAAGGCAATTGACTTGTCACTATGATTGTCTAAACTGTTTAGGAAGATTTCTATGCGGTCGTGGACTGGGCGTACAAGATTGATCCCTTGCGTTGTATATCAATGCATGGGATTACGGAGCGTTATCTTTCTGGTCAGAAAGCTGACGCAGCAGGATTTGTTCGTCAGTTGCTCGATGATTTGGAAGCCAGGATTTCAATGCAGTTTGGCAGGGTTAGTTGTCCATAAGTCCCAACACTCAAACCATGGCCTTTGGATTCATGGGAATAACGATCTCTTTTTGCTATTGGTTGTTTGTCTCAGTTTGTTGAAGAAGCTTGTCATCAGATCGAGAGGAATGAGCGGAATGTGCGGCAAACAGGGGTTTTATCCTACATTCCAAGGTAAATGCCATTGAAACTCGAATGATTCCCTCATTTACTTCACCATACTTTGAAATGCAATTGTCAAGAAGTTCTGTCCCTTTTTTGTCTGTTAGGTAGTGACACTTTTGCTCACTGAACACATTTGAGAAAGATATCGTATAAAATATGAATTCTACTCAGAATATTATGTCTTTCCATGCAGGTTTGCTACTCTTGCCACACGTATGGAGCAGTACATCCAGGGACAGTCAAGAGATTTAGTCGACCAGGCATATACCAAAATTGTGAGTATTGGGATTGTGCTACCTTTTCTGAGCACTTTCAAGTTTGGGCTTCATTGCTATCCATCTGATAACTTTCTAACTTCTGTTTTGCTTTCTGCGGATATGTATGTAATAAGGTGAACATATGCTGTAAGAGGCAAGTTACAGCTGTTATACCTAATTCTTTAACAAAGAGATTGATAGTGTGAAAACCTCATTACATCTAGATTTACAACCTAGAGGTTCAAGTCAGCTAGATTTAGATAACATCCTTACTGAAGCTGTCTTGGTTTTATTGGCATGCCATGAGTTGATAGGTTGGTTGTTGAGGTAAGTTGTGGATACACTTTAGTGTCTGAAGTAATCAAATTTCATCGGAACAGGTTAGCATAATGTTTGGCACGTTGGAGAAGATTGCACAAGCTGACACAAAGTTTGCGGATATAGTACTCTTGGAGAATTATGCGGCTTTCCAGAACAGGTTTAAAATTTTAGTTCATCTTTTTTTCGGACAATTTCCGCAAGTATTTGGCACAGTTCTTTCACATCTGCTTTCTGGCTTTTGATTTGGCTATCTTGTTGGGCTGTTACTATTAGGTACTAACCTAAAAGCTAAATTGGTACTGTAAGAATCTTGCTGATTATACTTCTTTGGTTTTAGTCTTTATGATTTAGCCAATGTAGTGCCCACTCTTGCCAAATTCTATCATCAGGCTAGCGAGTCATATGAACAGGCTTGCACACGCCATATCAGTATGATCATTTATATTGTAAGTAAACCTTGCATTTTCGTGAGTTTCCACATTCTACCTGTTAATATTTTCATCCTTCGGTCATTGTAATGCTACACAATGACATTGATTGGTATCATTCCCTTGCAGCAATTTGAAAAATTATTTCAGTTTGCTCGAAGGATTGAAGATTTGATGTACACAATTACACCTGAAGAGGCAAGTAAACCACAGAGTCCTGCTTGTGCTTTTAATCTTGCAGATGTTTAACTTCTTGTTAGGAGATTTTTTTGCTTACCATTTAAAAACCTAAAATTTCCCGGATTGATGAATAATATTGGAGGACGTGATGAAGAACCTTCTCTTTCTAGAGATGAGTTAGCAACGTCTTCCTCTAGTCGGCTCTGATTAGAGACCCTAAATTAGAAATTTTTCTGCAATTTCCTGAGAATGCTAACAGCTTTTGCTGCTTTTGTACACAGATTCCTTTCCAACTTGGACTATCAAAAATGGATCTGCGAAAGATGTTGAAATCGAGCTTATCTGGAGTATGTGTTAACATGATACCTCATGCTCTACCTCTAAATGACATGCATAGTTATCCCTTCTGTTTCCTTCTTACAGGTCGACAAGTCCATCAGTGCCATGAACAGGAAGTTACAGAAGAACTTAACTTCAGAAGAATTGTTGCCTTCTTTATGGGACAAATGCAAGGTACACTTTGATAGTTCTTTGGACATTTTGACTACTTAAAGTTTGCTTGCTTCTCTGGTCCCCTTTTGGAGCTGATTCAAGCATATCTGATTTTGGAACTGATGCTATAAGTTGGTATATTTTTCTTTGAGAAGTACCTCTTGTTACCCTTGACAAATAAAACATTATGCTGATTCAAACGAAGAGCCTTGCTATTATTGCTTAGTTTGAAGTTGAAATAACTCAATATGGGTATCTCATGGTCTCTAAATCGGCATTGCAGAAAGAATTTCTGGATAAGTATGAAAGCTTTGTTCAACTGGTGGCTAAAATATATTCGAATGAGACAATACCTCCAGTGCAAGAAATGAGAGAGCTCCTTGCAGGAATGTAGATGTATAACAGAGAGATTCCTGATGCAGTGGTAGTATACTTATTCACTTCGCAGTTCTTTTCAGCATGTTTGCTGCTTTACTTCTTTTTGAAGTGTATTGTATGTGCATTTTCTCTTATTCTTGAAATTTTCATTGAACTAGTCAATGTATAGCTTAACTTTACCATTTTAATAGTGAAAGTTTCTACTTAGAAAAAAGATTTGTGTACATTACACATGGCTGAGGTGGTCATGTATTATTGGCTTATGTGATGGGGACCAGTGGAGGTGAGTAGATCTGGACCGTTGAATGTGGTCATGTACGATGCATATGCCTACGTGGCATGTACCCCAATCACTTCTCTTCTACTTAAAGTTAAAACAAGAATTGCATGCTAAATTTTCTCACAGAGAGATCTTCCGGCTTTGGTTCAAGCCATGATTTGGTCATGAGCTGTTTAGAGGAACGTGTATGGGTAAGAAAATTAAGCTATTATCACCGTCTCTAGTGAAAAGAGATTTTTACTTATTGATTCATGAAAACTTATTAAATATCAAACATACCCCTTAATAGTTTGATATTACACATTAAAACTATATTACACATTAACCTTCAAAACTTGAGAAGAAAGGGTTAATCTGTCCTTTCGTCAACCTCCGTCAGCCTAATTGAGTTAACCATGGTTATAACATGAACATGGCATGTAAATTTACTCAATTGTCAATGTTACATATCTAGACATTAATATTTAAAGGCTATCAATCATGAGTAATAACATTTTTTCAGTTGTAAACCCTAAACCCTTAAAACTTAAGAAAAAAAGGCTTAATTTACCTATTACTTGTCGACGAATCAATAAGAAATATTCTTAATGCCATTAACACATTAAGAATATTTCTTATTGATTCGTCGACAAGTAATCCGAGGGGTAGATTAAGCCTTTTTTTATTAAATTTTAAGGGGTACATGTGTAATATCAAAACTATTGAGGGAGTATGTTTGATATTTAAAAAGTTTTTAGGAATTAATAAATAAAAATTCCCAAAAACATAACCCGAGAGAACATTGTGTTGTTACCTCTGACCAGATGAAAACGCCGGAGAGCTGGATGGAATAACCCCTTTTTTTATTAGATAATTGGAAGTTACACCATTTTTGTGTAACTTGTTGATGGGTACACCCATGTCATTAGTTTTAAGGGTTAAGCACCATTTTTCATTAGTTATGGTAGTTATAGGTGGTTATATTTAATTTTAGAACCTTTCTAACCCTTGCTATTAATGTGGTCATGAAATCAGCCAAGTATTAATGCATTTTGTATGATGAAATGTGATAGTTCCAATACTTTTAATTTTTTTTTTCCTTTGAATCTGTGCCAAGTTTTAAATGCATTTGTAGTTAATTAATTTTTAAATACGATAATTCCAATATTTAATTAATTTTTCGAGTATTCTTTTTTCTCTTTTCTCTTTTTGGTGTTCTAGTCCACCATTTTCTCATGATTGCATTCAAGTGCATTCCAGAATTCTCTTTTCTCTTTTCTCTTTTTGGTGATCTAGTCCATTATTTTTTGACGGTTGCATTCCAGAATTCTCTTTTCTCTTTTATCTTTTAGTCCAACGTAGCATCGTAGCATCGCTGCATTAGTATTCCCTTTTCTCTTTTCTCTTTTTGGTGATCTAGTCCACTATTTTTTGACGGTTGCATTCCAGAATTCCAGAATTCTCTTTTCTCTTTTTGGTGATCTAGTCCACTATTTTTTGACGGTTGCATTCCAGAATTTTCTTTTCTCTTTTCTCTTTTAGTCCATCGTAGCATCGTAGCATCAGTATTCCCTTTTCCCTTTTCCCTTTTCTCTTTTCTCTTTTCTCTTTTCTCTTTTCTCTTTCCTTCCATCGTAGCATCGCTACATCCTCCCCATTGCACCATCGGTCCCACC
>OY986973.1:1042809-1248324 GCA_963920575.1 Narthecium ossifragum
AAAGATGTGAATGCAAGCAGATGGTACGTGCTCAGTGATTAAAATGTCCATGAATGCAAACCTATGGTGGGTTAAACACTAAAATTATGGAACTCAAACCTGGTAAGTGTCGAGGAAAGAAAAGCCGTAGCACAACAGCAATGAAAGCAATCCAACTCCCAACTTCACCTCTGCAGAGTAAAACAGAAATTTGTAACCGGACCTAGACAAAATATCAACAAGAGGCAACACAATAAAACATAAACAAAAAGAGTATCAACATCAGTGTTCCTACCACAATAATATACCATAGATGCCTTCTTTGATATCTTCTCCTGTTTCCCGGGTCAATATGACAATCAATAACACCCCTCATAGGTGGGCTCATTTTTTCTCTATTCATGACTGGTGCTCTCAGGAATATTCAATGTCCCATTCCCATATTGTTCTACAGCACTCTTGCCTTCCCCCTCTATCTGTCACTCTTTAATTGTACAAATTATCAGCGTCACCTTTTCCATTCAATTTTTCCTTCAAATTCTCTCGTGATTCTTTAAGAAATCCTCACCATAATCTCTCAAGCTTGTGATTCTCATGGAACCGTCCTATAATTTAAGGTTATCATTTCTTGTACCAAGAGACCCCCTTGTTAGCCAAAATAATGGTTAACCAATAAACGATCAACACGTGAGCAAAGTAACAATGACGATGACTGATAGGTATAGTGACTTCATCGTCCAATATCAATGGACGATCAAATGTTGATATGCGGGGAAGGAGCATCATCCAAATGCTATGAAAGTATGTGTAAAGTCAAGCCATCGGCCAAAGACAATGATGAAGCAGGTGAAAGAAGATCATCGACCAAAAGCTGGGACAAGACAAGCAAAAGCTGTGCCAGAAGCAATTATAACACGTGCAAATAAAGATCATTAACCACGTGTAGTAATGACGTGTACAAAGAATGATCATTAGTCAGACATAACCATGACGTATGCAATGAAAGATTATCGGCCACGTGTGGTCATTAACCAAAGACTAAACGTGGGGAAGCCGTTATGACGAAGTTACAACACGATCTACTATATTAGCAGTAGGATATAAATACATTTTCTCCACTACTATAATCTCTTTGACACTCTTGTAACTAGCTTTGAAGCATAGATTCTTACGTTCTTTTCGTACCTGTAAGTTCTTTCATTTAATGGAGCATTTATTGTTCTTCTTTAATGCCTTCTTAGATTAGTCTAGTTATTGTAGTTTACTAATCTTAGTTTTTTTCCAATAGACCAACTTAGGATTATTATAGGTTTAATCTAGTTTTATTCTAGGTTTGATTAGTTTAGATTAATTCTTAGATCTAGTTAAACTAGTTTAGTTTAAATAGTTTTAATCCCTTCTAGTAGAATAATTTTAGGGTTTATGTAGGATCAATATAGTTTTACTTTAGATTTATTTAGTTTAAAGTGTTTTCTATCGTTTTTTCTGATTTAATTAGTTGAGTTAAATGATCTCAGATTAAATTAGATTTTATCTAAGAGTAATCTAGATTTATCTTTAGTATTCTTCACTATTATCCATTTAAATAAATTTTAATTAAGTTTGATCATATTTTTCATTTAATTTGACACCCCTATTCAAACTAAGTGTTGGAAGGAGTTGAACCTAAACACGTCCCTGATTTTGACGTTTTGACTATTTTGACTCTGCCGGCTCTGCCGGTCAATGACAAGATTTCCTCGTTAACACCCCAAATGCTTTCCAGACTTTCCCCCCCTAAGTTTCAAAAGCATTTGAATCGGAAGATATTGTTTGTGCGTATGATTCAGTCCAATCACGATTTCCATCTATTCAAAATCACATAAATAGAGCAATGTTTGATTCCACCATTTCATTCCTAGGGGTGTCCAAAAAGCCCAAATGGCCCAGTCCGATACGGGTTCGGACCGGACCCGTCAGGGCCGTAGCTCGGTCCGGCCCGAGTGTTGGCCCTGCTGGACCGGGCTGATCCGGGTTCAAGGCCGGACCAGGGCTCCATGGTCAAAAACATGGTCCGGGTTTTAAAGGCTACGCCTCTCTCTCTCTCTCTCTCTCTCTCTCTCTCTCTCTCACAGCTTCTCGGCGAGGTTCGTCGTCCCCGCCGCGGGGGGTCCGCCAAGCTGTCCATGGACCTCGACGGTGCGGATGCGTTGCCGCTCTTCGCCGACGGAGGCGGGAAATGAGGAGGCTCCGCAGCCTCCCCGTCATCGATCGACGCCGCCTCGCCAAGCTCCACCTCCACCGACGCCAGCCCCGCCAAGCCCCATCTCTCCTCCAACCTCCACCGGCTTCCACTCCGCTCGATCCCCGACCTCTTCGCCGCGCCCAAGCTTCACCAACCTCACCGGTCTCGATCCTAGTCTCGGGTCTCTCCCTCCAACTCCACCTTGTCGTCGATCGCCCCAATCCAGCCAGCTGATCGCCGGTCGCCCCGATCCAGCCACCTCGTCACCTACCTCCTCACCTCGTCGGCCCCGATCCAACCATTTACCTCCTCACCTCGCCGCCCCCAATCCAGATCTCGGCTGGCCAAGTCTCACCCACTACCTCCTCACCTCGCCGGTCCTCTCTTCTCCTATCATCGTCGACCACGCCAGCCCCCTTCTCCGATCATCGACGACGGTGGCGACAACGTTTTTTATTATTATTTTAAACTAACTGGATTGGATTCGGCCCGGTCCGGCCCAGTCTTCAAGCCGAGCAGTAGGGGTGGCAATTCAAATCATGACCCGCGAACCCGACCCGAAATAAACGGGTTTTGGTTTGGTGTTATCAGGTTCGGGTCATAAACGGGTCGACCCGTTTACGACCCGCGAATAAATGGGTCGGGTCGACCCGCGAGTTAGGCGGGTTGACCCGTTTAACCCGTTTAATTTTAATATCACTTAGACTTTTAGAGCTAATTTGAATGTAATCTCATCTCATCAAGGAAAATTAAAATAAGTTGTAAGTTTATTGTTTAGGTTGGATGGTTTGGATGTAATTGAAACAAGTTGTAATTTATTGCTTACTAATTTTATTAATTAGTTGATAATTTGTTGCTTGATTATTGTTAAACGAGTCATATTGTTGTTAAACGACTCGTTTAATAAACGGGTTAAACGGGTCGGGTCGGGTTGACCCGTTTATAAATGAGTCGGGTTCGGGTTAATAAACCTGACCCGTTTATTAAACGGATCGGGTTCGGGTTTGGCCTTTGGATCGAGATATCGGTGTTCGACCCGAACCCGACCTGTGAACCCGAATTACCACCCCTACCAGGCAGGACCATACTGGGCCGGATTGGGTGGAAGGCCTTTTGGGCCCGGCACTGGCCCGGCCCGGTCCGGATGATTACTAGGGCCGGACCGGGTATTACCTCCAACCCGGCCCGGGTTACCAGGGCCCGGCCCAGCCCATTTGGACACCCCCTCCTCTCTAGGCAAATTTTCTCATGTGCCAGCTACTTCCCCCCCCCCCCCCTCTCTAGGCAAACTCCTATGTATGTCTCAAATTCATGAGACTTACAAATGAAAAAAAATTGGAGAAGGGCAATACTTCTATAGTTACCTCAATAACGAGAACACCCCCGAAGGAAGGCACAAGAAAATGTAAGGAACTAAGAGCGATGTCAACATGTTCGTCCTCCAGTTTGTCCGATCCAAGACCAGCAAATATCTGCACTCAGAATACAACACAAAAACACTCTCCAAATCAACTCTAAATCTTAAAACCAATAAACAAAAGCTGTGCTGGAGAATACGAATATTCGAGTATACTTCAAAATATTACTAATCTAATGAGAAAAAGTTAAAGTTCTCGCATCCTTACTGTATTCACTGCATATTCTGGAATAATTCGAAGATAAGGAGATCACATATAATACAAAAGAAGAAGAGTTTTTTTCCCCAATAACTATAAGCAGAGTAACGCTATCCACCAATAAACACGAGCATAAATAGATGACAAAGGGCATATAAATCGTGATAGTTGGCTGCCAAAATAAATCTCAAGAGAGATCCAGCTACAAAGTCTTAAACTTTTCAAGAAAAGCTAATTAAAATTCTCTCCAGCATTTTCTCAAACATCTAAACCACCAAAAACTCCACTTTTTGGTGAAATCGTCTAAGAATTAACCAGCTCTATGTAAGAAATCGTCTAAGAACAGAAGAAACAGTGGTTATACATGAAGAGAGAGATATGTTAGATCAGGATGAGATAGAGAGGATGCGAGATATGGAGCTCACATGGCAGAGATGGAGGCAAGGTACTGGAGGAGGGTGGTGCCGAGGCCGGCTCCAACCCCGAGCACGAAGGTATGGTTGGCGAGCTTCCTCGCCGCGATCCCAAGCTCTTTCAGATCCGATTCAATCAAATCGCCGGCAACCCGATCCGTCATCATCGCCAGGTACCCCTTCTTCCCCATTCCCACCGATCGATCTCAGTGCTTCTCCGATACGGCGATCAAGTGAACGATGACTATAACCACGGACTCCCTCCTCTCCGCTGGTTTCGAGTATAAATAGAGGACGATGGGGTGAGGGTGCAACGTGATTGGATCTGGAAGCTTCGGGGTCCGCCCACACGTGGCCGCGGTGGATACGTGGGGCACCCCCCGTCATCGGCACTCGCCGCGCCGCGGAGTTTTCCGGCTTACCCGCTCGGCATTAGACAAGGCTACAAAGATATTTGTCCTGCTATTTTTCACTAAGGACCCAATAAAGATTCGAATTTCTTATTAGGACGAAGATATTCTGCCTATAATATGCACACCCCTAATATAAAACAAAGTAACAAAATCAACGCATTCAAGGACATCCAATACAAATTAATTAATAATATCTTTGAAATTAATAAAATATATAAATAAAATGATACAAACCAAAACTATCAGATTCGGACAGCCAGCCAGCCTACCTTATATGCCAAATTCAACTCTTTACTACTAGTCATTATCCGACGAAATTAATCCGTTGCCACGTTGCTGAACCCAATCAGTCCTCGTCTGCTTGTGATGCTGTCCAACTACTAAAAATAAAAATAAGAAAGCGATACGTGGATAGGCAATTGACACCAACCAGGCAACCACAACAAGTGCTATAAAAACGAAAGAGAGATGAGCTCGATAAGAAAATCTTATTGAACTCGAGTCGTTTTAGAGAAGCCGTGAGCAGTTTCCTCACGTAAGGATCATATAAAAAAGTTACATCATACTGGATTGGCATGGCTTCGCTCCTTCAACCGCCCATTGAGAAGGATATGGCATCACTGCAGGTGGCAACGAAGAACGACGGTTTGGATGTTAACCATATAGATTGTGTACATGCACATGACACGTACATGAATATTTTTCCAATCAAGAATGTCGGCAGGGAATGTTTGTTTTTTAATAGATTTCTTTGCAAATACCAATTTACTGGTATTTATATTCATTCTGAAGCTTCTTTATTATTTGTTATGTTGAATATATGATTTTAAAGAAATAATGTATAACAACAAAAAACTTTTTATAATGTTTCATTGCTTATGATTATATCCTAGAAATGTCCTTATTGCAAATAGGCACCTGCTTTTTTGGTATTGCATATTGCCTCTTTCCTTTAAGTTAAATCGGTATGATTTTGATCCAAACGAACGGCATGTCAAACATGTCATTTTAAGTTAAAATATTTTTTTTTATCATAGGTAAATAAAATATGTAAATCACTCGTTCTCATAAGGTTAAGCTTTCGATATGATTGGTGAACATATACATACTTTGAAATCAATCCAAAAGCTCAAGGAAAGAGAATAGATGAGTTTTATATATTTATAGTCTTATATACTCTTGTTGTGCATCAGGATGTGTTGGATTCTATCGTCGGCTCGATTATGACGCACTACGTAGAGAGCGTACGGGGGTTGACCTGATCAGTCATGCCCCCGGGGGGTGCGGGTAGCCTGGTGGCCCCCCAGTCGGTGGTCCGAGACCAGCACTCATGATGAAGGTTTCTGGGGGCAACATCAACGGAAGCTAAGCGGATTTTAGGATTTGTTTTAGCGGATCCGACCTATTTTGTCTTTAGACGCGACCCGGATTAGATTATGTCTAGATGAGTACAAATACTCATGTAATCTAGGGTTAGGATTAAGGATAAGATATATTGAAGCGGTTATGAGATTGAGATATTGTAACCCATGTTATGTATAGTGAAAGAAGATGATCTCTGTCAGTGGCGGAACCAGGATGAGACTTAAGGGGGGGCGAAATTTAAAACAAAATGACTAAATTTTCTTTTCTTTTAAGTAATGCAAAAGGTACCTTAGAATTACAATATCGAATATTAAAGAATAAAAACAATATAAATATTAAAATATATGTACTGTACTAGTACTATGTGCTGCGATTGAGAGGTAAAAGTTGGATCCTATTTTTGCATTTTTTTATTTGAAAACGTTGCAAAATGGCTTCGTTCTCAGTAGTTTCAAAAAATTCCCGTTTGATGTATACTATCATGCAATCATTCATCCAGTCATATCCAATCTTATTACTCAAATCAGACTTGATAATCTTCATCGAAGAGAAGACTCTCTCAACGGTTGTAGTCGCAACTAGCAAGACCAATGCAACTTAATAATAAGATAAATCAATGGAAATAGAGCTTTTTTTTTTTAATCTCAACCAACTTCACCGCAAGACTTCCAATATCTTAAAGTTCAGAAAAATCATTATTTTTTCTAACATCTCTAATGTAGGTGTTAGGTTTATATCTAAGGATCATATGATCAGCTGCTGTGAAATCCTGTGGATAAAGTTCAGCAAGACGACATAACTAAATCCTAACAAATAAATAATTAACTAAACCAAACTAATAAATTAAATCCTAACATTAACAAATAATTAACTAAATCAAATAAAAAATAAAAAAAATACCTGCGCCTGCTCTGCTTCTATGTAAGAGAGACTTGCGGGTGGGTACGTGTCTACTTCCTAATGGTACAGAACTCTTATCTACTTCCAATTAAGTGGTACAAAGAGATGGAGGGACTTGGAGAGAGAGAGAGAGATAGGGATGGAGGAAGAAATGTCAAAGGAGGGTACGACTGCTGTGGAAAGAGAGAAGAGAGGAGGAGGAGGAGGAGAGGAGGGAAGAGGGGTCAGGGCTGGGTGATCAGGAGATGGGCTGGAGAGCTAAAGAAGGGGAGGGATGGGTGATGGGGTGGTGCATCGCTGGCCCTCTGGTCCATCCCTACCCTATTTTGTCGCTGTCCATCCCTCTCTTGCCTCCAACCAACACCCGTCACCACCCCTTCCCATTCCCACGCCTTACAACTAGCGGTTTGGCTTCACACCACCAACCAGTCAAGGGTCGTGAGTGGCTCGTGGAGGAGGTGAAGGGTCGTGAGTGGCTCGTGGAGGAGGTGAAGTGTCGGGCGCGCGGGGGGGGGGGTGCCCCCCCCCCCCCCCCCCCCTCTCCCCCTGGTTCCTCCACTGATCTCTGTTCCCCGTGGATGTAGGCATTCTTGTTGAACAACGTAAATTTTTTGTCTCCGTGTACTTTTCGTTTCATTAATTGAGCCCAAAGGCTAGCAACGTTACATTACTTCTTCCAATCTATTTAAGCCATCCTCACACTCCCATTCTCCCAACAAAACAGAGATTGCGTCTCTACGTCCTTTTCTATTTCGTGTTCTTTCTGTTGTATGTGATAGCCATCGGTACAAAGGTGTTTATCACCAACAACTCTATAAATGAGTATATTATATTAAAAATATATATAAACTATAAAAAAAATTAACATGGTATTGGAGATTCAAAGTTGTAGTTTATTTTCAAAGTAGGTTAAAAGCATATAGTCTTGCACTCTCCACATGGCACGAATCCATCCAACCACATGAATGCTGTCATATGTAGAAATATAGCAATTGGAATACGACCGTTAGCAAGGTTCTAAAAAACGCTAGGCGCTAGTCGGGCGGAAGCCCAGGGATTAGCGCCCAGAGGACTAGTCGGACGCCTAGGCGGGGAGGCGGTTTTATTTTTTTAATTTTAATTTAATTTTTATTACATATAATTATAGAAATATAAATATAAAGCTTAAATAGCAGGCTGAAGCAGCAGCTTCCTCTCCACCGCCCCTCCTTGATTCCAATGGCTTCGCAAGTCGCAACCGAACACAATCCTAACTCTAAAGAACAACCAAAAGAGGAATCAGGAAGTTTAGTTCTAAAATCTAAAGTTATAACTTATAGTGTTGCTATTCAATAGTGCTCCATCAAATCACGATTAAAAAATATTTATAACTTTAGATTTTAGAACTAAACCGCCCAGCCCGCCCAGCCCGCCTAGCTCGCCGATTTTCAGCCAAACGCCTAGCTCAAACGCCTAGGCCATAATCGGGACGGCCGGGGAGCGCCTAACGCCTAGGCGGCCGCCCAGGCCGATTTTTAGAACATTGACCGTTAGAAATATAGCTGTTGGAAATGTAATTGTTGGAATACGATCGTTGGAATTATAGCCGTTAGAAATATAACCATCGGTATATTATTAGCGAAGTATATTTGTTAAATATGACCGTTAGAAATTTGACTGATGGATTTCATTCATTTAAGCAATAGAACTATTGACATAAAAACCTAATTATTTATTTTATGATGTACTGTAATATAAATATATATCAATGATTAATGACATAATATAATATTTAATTATTATAATTATATGACTGTTAAATAATAAATGAAGAATATAATAACTATATACCCTGAGATGAGATAACTAGTAATATAGGTTCTTTCCTCACTCATCAATTATTTTTCACGTAACAATGTCATTTTACAGTTATTATTAGTGTTTCTAAATATAATTTCTATTCAAAATAATTATGAAAACCGAGACGACCGAAACCAAATCGTTTGAGTTTTTAGCCGGTTCGAAACTGAAATTGAAATAAATTATTATTATTATTATTATTAGTTTGGCTGAAGACCGGGTATCAGAGAAGAAGGAAAAGGATAAAATAGTGAGGAGAAGGGGGTGATTAGATGCCACAGAGGAAGGCACATGTGGCCCATGGACCAACTCCAACTTCCTGGGCCAAGCCTGTTGCTACTAACAGCCAACAGTGGGCCGAACTGGACGATAAGGCCGGTCGCAACCCGTCTCACCGCCTCCTCTCTTGGAGACCTCCGTCGATGGTCCTGATCTCCGCTTCAGCTACTGCAGTGGCCCTTTCCTCTTCCTCTCCAAGCCCTAATCACCTCACCGTCGATGTCGCATACCTCTGCCGTCGGCCGAACAATCTCAGGTGCGTCCGATGCCATGATGTATCTACTCCTTACCTGGAATTAGAGAGATCCTTTTGCAAATTAGATGTTATGATGCAGCTAGTAGATGATACTACAATGATCTCAGCAACGCTTGGGGCTTCATTCCTGTTTGCATCGCGGAGGCGTAATGGAGTTTATTGTGGCGATTCGAGAGTCGTCACATTTATAAATCATCATGGAAGACGGAGGTAAGATCGTCAGTTGTCTCTTTGCTACCTGAATTCGAGTTCTAAGTTTGAAATGGGTCTAATGGCTTTCCGAACAGATGTGAATGCCTTGATCTGCACGAGGAAGTGGTTCCCTATAAGGATGCCTGGGCTTGGCAAAAGTCTATGGTGAGGAGGCGGCATGCTTTGTTGGAGAGAGATGAAGACCATGCTGATGCTGTGGTTGTTCTTCAACACGAACCCGTCTATACATTGGGCACTGGCAGTCTTGAAAAATACTTGAATTTTGATGTACAGAACCCTCCCTATGATGTGTATAGGACTGAACGTGGCGGGGAGGTTACGTATCATGGTCCTGGACAGGTTGCCTTTCTCATCTCAGAGTTGCTCATGTATTGATTAAGTTGTTTGATTTGACCTCTAATGTCTGTGAGTTGAGAGTCGGACATAGGTGAACTTGCAAATCTCTTTGCTATCTTCTCCCTGTATTTGAAATCCAGGTATTATAATACTTAAGTTGTTATTCTGTTTCAGGGTGCTGCAAGAGAAAGCTTCTTAAATAACTTAGACATTAACTAAATATATGTGGAAATGTGGTAGGAATCGCCGAGGCATGATTGATCTTAGTTGCTGAGTCTCAATTTCTTTAGATTCGTAATAAAAATTGTAACTGATTGGCATCTTTGTTCCTTATATCAAGTACAACACATACATATGAGCATAATGGAAGTTGGAAGCTCGTTATATGAAATTCCGTAATCAGATCTTGTATCAGAAGTTCTATTCATGGATTGTGAGTTTCATTTTGTGCCTGAATTTTGCTTTCTGCACTGTTTAGTTAAACCACATTTGCTTTATCATGAGTGCCATTCAGATATCATGGTTCCTCTGAAAATATTTGATTGCATAGTGTTTTGTATTCAGAATTTCTTTTATAGTGTTTTCCTGCAATGCTAAACCTAATCAGGTCCTAAGCATCAACATGGCTTAATCAGTATCACCGATGGCCTAATATTCACAAATGGCTGAATGCGCGTAGCCCTATAATTGTTAGTGCTTCATTCAAACATAGACAGAGATGTCAAATGATTTGTTATAAACTAATGATGTTTCAACTTCTTGTGGTCTTGTGGCATCTGATAAATTCTTTGTATCTTCTTGTTAGCTTGTTATGTACCCCGTTGTTAATCTACGATATCACAAAATGGATCTGAATTGGTACCTTAGGTCACTTGAAGAAGTGGTCATTCAGGCGCTCTCAAAGACATTTTCAGTAAAGACATCAAGGATTGGAGGTCTTACCGGAGTTTGGGTAGGTAGGCCCCTCTTGTCAGAACATCAGTGACTAATTTGTTTCTCCATACCTGCCATACTGCTATTTATCCCCCGGTAGAAGTGGGGGAACATAGACCTGATATTTTATTTCTGAATTAATATGTGGTGCCCTTCAGCAGCGTACTGCTAACTGCTGCCTTTATTTGCCTTATATGGACTTATTCAGGAAATCAAAAGGTTGCTGCAATCGGGATCCGGGCTTCTCGATGGATAACTTATCATGGTTTGGCACTGAATGTTACCACGGACCTCACTCCGTTTGAGCACATTGTTCCCTGTGGCCTTCAGGACCGACAGGTTTGTAGTCTTAGTGGGCTCTTGGGGCAAACATCCAATGGGAGGAAAATTGCAGATGCAGTTTTGTTGGATCTTACACATGAATCCTTATTGAAGGAATTTTCTGAAGTTTTCCAGCTCTCTCTCCAACAGAAACCAACTTCTACTTTCAGGCTTTCAGTTGATGAAAGGTCAAGCTTGCTGATGGATGCAGCAAGTCTGGGACTAACACTTACGCCACAGGAAAAAAATGATCAAAAAGTGTGATTGCCTGTCAGCATTTGAGCTGATAAAATCATCGGTGATCCAGAGTTTGTGGTTGGAGGGTGTTTAAGTCATCCTTTTTCAAGCACTCTGGATGCGGGAAGAAATATGTTGAGAGATATATTTTATTTTGTACCCTATTCATACTGTAAATTAATGTTTTTCCACTCTGGTATGGAGTATAATTGTGCACTAGAGCAGCAATAACATAACTGCTCATCAGTAGTGCAGTTGTTATGAGTTTGATGTATTGGGGTTGAATTGTGACAGTGGTTTTTCTGGTACCAAACTACTTGCTAACTATAATCTCTTCTCTGCTTCATTTTATATCTCTTCTATTCGAACTTTTCCAGTTTTCCTACATGAAAGCTTCATGTTCTGTCGCTGTTGCTCATAAGGTTTTTATTGTAATTTCAATAATTTGGTTGCCATCCTACTGCTGTCGATAGCTATCTGGTTAAGGTTCTATTAATACTGCTCCTGGAGCGTCTCCTCTTTGTTGTTGGGCCGGCTGGATCAGACCTTTCGAGAGGAACGCAGAGTCTCTCAAAACGCCCATAGTCTTAAAGATATCTTTCTGGCTTAGACGCACGTCACGCACACGTACAAGCGAAGGATGATTTCTGGTACTGCATCAGCTACTTTTATGAGCTTCCTTTCATCTACATCAGACCCAGTTCCATTTCATAGATCTCACTTGACTGTAAGAGATTCCAAGCTCCTTGCCGTCTCTCCGGGTTCCAATGCCCATCGTACAAATAACACCAGTTGTTCCAGCATTGCGACTAGAAATTCTCTGGAGGGAGCTAAGCAACTCAGACACACACACTTGGATCTCGATAGGTCATGCGAGGAGGGGAAAATAGATTTAGCATTCAAAATCCTAGACCAAATGGAGAAACAAGGAACTAAGACTCAGCCAAGGAGCCTGGCTCTACTGCTGCAAGCTTGCACGGAGTCGAAGTCCTTAGCCTTCGTTCGGAGAGCCCATAACCATATAATGGGATCCCAATCCAAAGCCAATGTATCCATCATCAACAATTTGGCTGCTGTCTACTGTAAACTGGGCGGCACCGAGGACGCTCGTCGGTTGTTTGATCAAATGTCACAACTACCAATGCCGGAGCCAAGCAACAAAAGTTCTGGTAGTGTTGGCGGGAACCCGAAGAAGAGGGAGGCATACGAGAAGGTGAGGGAGTTGCATGAACAGATGAGAGCCGCCGGCTACGTGCCAGACACGCGCTACGTGTTGCATGACATCGACGAGGAGGCGAAGGAGAAGGCCCTTATGTACCACAGCGAGAGGCTGGCGATCGCCTACGGGCTGATCAGCACGCCACCGGGGACTACCCTTAGGATCATGAAGAACTTGAGGATATGCGGCGACTGCCATAATGCGGTCAAGATCATGTCAGGGATCGTTGACCGAGAGATCATCGTCAGGGATAACAAGCGATTCCATCACTTCAGAGACGGTGCATGCTCTTGCAAGGATTACTGGTGAACATTTGGTTGTGCAGTACTGCTTTCTATAAGATTTCACTGTCTCATTGCAGTCATTTGTTAGAACTTGGAATATAATCGTAATTGTATAAATTCGCCTTTTTTTGGACAATCGATCAAAATTTAACATGATGAGCGATAATCTTGTTTAATGCAATATTTATGTGTTGTGATTCATGATGTATGTGAAGGACTCCAATTCTAGGATCTCGGGGTTCATACGTCCCCTCGTCTGGCCTCATAGACATAGGAACTTACTACTCTTTTACACGTAAATCTCCGAAGCAAATGAAACAATCAAACTAGGTACACAAAGATCCTTAAACCTAAGTGGAATGCTCCTCTGTCCGGGGCCTCCTGGGCTGCACCACCGTCCGCTGTTGCGAGTCGCACACCTGAGCCGGAAACTTGCACCCACACTTCATATTAAACCGACTCCATCCCTTTCCTTTGGCCTCCCGCCGACCGGCTCCACCCGGATCTCCACCTTTATCCATCTTCTCCAGGGCTCGCCTCATGGTGGTGCATTCCCGCTCCAACTCGTGCACCCTGTTCGTCATGCTATCCATGTCCAGCCGGAGAACTTGGTTCTCCCGCACTGCCAACCTCCAAACCACGCCACCCCCCTCTGCTCGCTCTCCGCCGCCGTTGCTCACTGGCCGTGCTGTCTCGGGTGTCCGTGCGCCCGCCGACGCGTCCGCGGCCAGCAGCGTCCCGGCAATCTCACGCCGCAGCTGCAGCTGCTCGAAGAACAGCACCTGCACAACTGATCTCAGCGGCAGCCTCTCGTTCTGGGCGGCATGCGTGCATGCCTCCAGCGTGAGTTTCTGGCTGTCCATCACTGAGCAGACCCTCTCTCTTTCCCTTTCCGTCAACCCCGGATGTGCCTGTGACACCCAAATCAATCATTACAACCGACTCCATACACTTCCACAAATTAATTATACCCATCCGATGAAAAACTTGAATTTAACACCAAATTAAGCACTAAACAATTATATTGGTTAGTTAACACCTCTGTTTTGTTATTCTAAAAATCCAAAACACCAACTATATTCCTTGTGATGTGTAGACTAGAGTTCTGATTAATTAGCAGTCGCGATCTAACGGCAATTACGTACCTTGAGAAAGACATCAACGGCTCGATAGAGACCGTCGTCGAACACCCGCGCCTGGTCACAGAACTTGTCCGCCTTGAGATTCGCGTCCGACGCGATCTCCGCCAGATAACCGTCCACCAACTTCCCGACCACCAGCAGCGCCCGATCACCCTGCGCTCCCCCACCCTCCCCCGCCGCCGCCGCCGCCTCCTCTTCCTCGGCGGGAATAATGGCCGCCCTCTCTTCTCGGCCCTCCCGGAAGTACCCGAGCATCCGCTCCACGCAGTCCACGTCGTAGAGGGTGTCGACGAGGTACGAGTAACTCGGCATCAAGAGATCGTCCAGCGTCGCTCGCTCCAGCTGCGATGCTATCTTGCGCTCCAGCGCCGTCCTCGCCGCTTCCGATGCGCGGAGTATATTGACCGTCCTCAGAAGCCCGAAGAGGAACCGAGTGGTCATCAAGCCCCCCGAGCTCTTCTCCTGGGGGAGGTTGGTGACCACGATCTCGAGGAGCTCTCGCTGCTCCAGCTCATTGGCGATCGGGGCGGAGGTGTGCTTCCGGCTGGATCTAGAGAGGCCTGGGATCGAGCACTTGGCGTAGGATATGAGAGACCCCTCGATCGCGACGGGGCTCAGATCTCGAGCTCGCATGGCCTCGATCACGCGCTTATAGGTGGGGAGGCTCAGCATGGTGAGGTCGTCGAACCAGGAATCCGCCGCGGCGACGGCGGATCTGGCGCCGCCCTTGCGGCGGACCCCGGTTTCGATCCCATTCCAGAGCACAGCGGCGGCTGAGGTCTTTGGATCTCCGGCGGCGGCTCCCTCGCTCACCGGCCAGCCGAAGAGGGTGCTCGGATCAGTGGAACAGGCTCGGGCGGTGATGGACTCGATGCAGATTTGGGGGATGCCGAGGTCCTCTGCGAGCGGCATAAGGTCCTCGCAGGACTTGAGGGCCTTGACGGACTCCTTGAGATTACGAAGGACGGACTGTGCGAGGAAACGCTCGGAACGGGCGATGAGGTTATCCTCGGCGAAGTCCTCAGTCATCTCCAGGTACTCCGCGGCGCAGCGGACGGGAGCGGCTGTCCAGGCGGTGAGGTCGATCTTGACACCGTAGCAGAACTTGGCGGCTGTTTCGAAGGCGTCGGAGCCGCCTGGGAAGTCGGGGAAGGCGATGTGGTGGAGCTCATCGTCCTCCTCCTCGATCTCCTCCTCGTTTTGCCGCCCCCGCTGCTCCTCTTGCTCCGTAATCATCCGGTGGAGCTTCCTGCTCTTCGACATCAAAGGGAACTGGCCAAAGGGAAATCAAAATTCAAACGAATTTAGCTATGTGATGTTCAAAGTAGGTCAAAAAAATCAGAGATTCGAGGTCAAGAGCACACCTTGTGGAGATGGAAGCCCATCTCATCGACTTCAACGACGATATCGCTGGGCAAGCCCGTGGTACAAAACCTGCGAAGAAGAAGAGAGAGACGGATGAGCAATACTTCTTCTCGAGGAGGTGTACACTGCCAGATCTCGATCTTGATCATACCATGCTTGGGCCTTGGAGCCGGTCTTCTCAGCCGCCATTGCCGCCCTCCTCCCGGAAAAATCTTCAAACCCTGTCTAGAATCCCACCTCCGATGCTCATCCAGAATCCATTTCCAAGGGGCCTTCCAAGCTTATCTCGTGTAGAAAGATCAAAGATGGGACTTTATTTTGAGTTCCTATCTTTCTTGCAGTAAAATCCAACAATGGTTTTAGTGGAGTTTGGTGGGAAACAGAGGGAGCTAAACGGAGATGCGGTGTGTTCAAAGAGGGAGGAGAAGAGTGGGGGGGAGCGGATCAAAATGGGTCAGAGGGGACAAAGAGCGTTTGAACAGAATTAGCCTAAAAAGCAGCTATCTTCCCAGTTTATTAATACTGGTCTCTAATTGTTTAATTCCTTGCTGCAGGCTTGGGGGTTGATATCTCCAGAGAATCTCACTCCAGGGCGGTCAATGTGGAGGAGGATCGCAGCATGAGCATGAGAGTATTGAGTTTTCCCCCCGCCCCTTTTTTAAGTAGATGCTTTGTTTTTCTATGGTTGCCAACTGGGTCTAATTAGCTCTTATAGCCAGATTTATTTCAAGAAAACATGAAATGATCCTAAGTTGTGTGATAGAAAATAAAATGAATTTAATATGTTAATTTCTCTTATACTTTCCCTTTCTTGTTTCATGTTTTACTATCCTCTTTTACTTTTAAGGCATAATTTTATCTAGACTGATCTCTGTTTTGGTTTTACCCTTTTAGGTTCGAAATTCATGAGACTTTTGCAGGGCATTCAGAGCTCATCATCAATACCCCATCGCCAGTTCCTTGTGCAATAAATTGAGGGGAGAGGATTCAAAGTGAAATTGGTGAGGTGAGGTGAGGTGAGGTGAGGCACCTTATCCTTTCTCTATATAATTTCTCGTATCTTTAAAAAACTTAATTATTTATACGAGGAATTTGTTACTTAGTAGCTGGCAGAGTCAGGGAAGGGGGAAAAAAATCAGCCTACGTGTATGCTAACAGCCTTCTTGTCCTTCTCAGACTAGGATGAGTCATGGGTCAGAAACACATTTGTGGTATTTTGCATCAATGCTTGATCTCCCTCTGAGCTTAGTTGAAACTTGATAAAAATTAGTGAGGCACATTAGTGGTAATCAATTAGGCCATTCAAAACTTAGTAATCCCTTATTTGAACACAAAAACAACAGCAAGCTGAGGGGATAGTGACATAGTTGTTGGATTATAGAATAGTCCAAACAAGCTACTGGTCTTTACTTGAAAATGAGATGCGTTGGGAGAGAATTAAAATAGTTGGGCTGTTGAACCTTCTATTTTCTCTAACTTGTTTGGAACTAATATGGATCTAGTTGGCAAACAATATAAGAGACCAACGCCGTACTCATGATAGTTGCAAGTGTTACTTTTACTGAATAGCGTGACATGCAGTAGCTATGATTATAAAAAGTTATAAACATCAGTGCTTCAAAGTTAAATAAGGTGTCATAATGGAGCTTAAGATTCACGATCGTGATAACAACTACAATAATAATGGTTGATTTGGATACTTACATAGCTTTAGAAGATTGAGGCCTGCTGGTGTGTGTGTGTTTTTTTTTTTTTGATAAGTTGAGCCCAACGGTTAAAATTATTTACAAAACTAGATAAAGGGCCTCAAGACCCTCCTCAGCCTGCCAGGCATAGCTAGTGCGGGCAAGGCGGCACCATCTAGCCACCTGGTCCGCCTTAACATTACAACTCCTAGGCATATGTATGATAAGAACATAATCGAACTCCAAAAACAGGCGCCATGCCAGCTTGGCGTGCTCGTCTTCCTCCATCGGTCATGTCTGCAACCTCCTTGGCATCCGACTCCACCATTACCGGGCGCTCATTCCTTTCCTTAGCCCACTCCAAGGCCCTGCACGCAACAAGCAGCTCTGCTTCAAAAACAGAGCTGACGATAACCCCTTCTCCTTAAGCACATCAGAGGTCCCCTGCACCATGACAAGCTACCACACCAACCGCATCCCGGCGCTCACCATGCACCTCGCTAGAGGCCTGCTAGTGTTGTTGTAATATATACGCACTCATGAGTCATGACTATAGACTATGGGGGCAACTTATACATAAGTTATACATGTGAAGTTATTTGTCCAGTTGTGGCCTTCATGACCTCTGTAATGGTACGAATTATTGTATTCTAATGTAGCTCCAGCATAGCATTGATTGACTTGAAACAAAACTAACGAGATGGTTAGCCTTTTGAATGATAGTATATGATTCACCTTGGAAGGCTCCAACGGCGACGCAGCTGTGAGGGGACCCCAAATTAAATTTGATGCCAGGTGCATTTCCTATGCTTTATGATCTGGTGATGCTATGAATAGTCCTTAAACTTAACTACTCCCCCTTTTGATGTTTTTTCCCCATTTCTTTTACTTCGGTAACATGTCCTTAACCAAAAAAACAAGAGGTAGAAAACATGCTTATGATCGAGTTTTTTGTCTGGACTTCAGTGATCCATGGCATACCCAACGTTTAGTGGACAATTATAGCATGAGATGCAGCACATAAAATGTGACAGCATTTGGCCTCATCCTTTTGTTTTCCATCTTCACACGTTGTGTTAGGATTTTGAGATCTGAAGCAAGTCCCTATGTGCGTATTTGAGATAGCTCTGGCAAATAATCACTTCACATTGGCTTTGAAGCCCGAGTTTGAATCGGAAATAATCGGTTGAGCAGTTTTTCTATTTGGTGTTCCTCAGGAACGTTAATAATGATTTAATGATTCCATGCTTAAGAACTGCCCTTTAAATTATTGAATATGATCTACTAAGCAAAACAAACCCACAGGGTGCTGTGGTGTAGTCGGTTATCACGTTAGTCTTACACACTAAAGGTCCCCAGTTCGAGCCTGGGCAGCACCAATCATAAAATATAATTTTTTCGCTCGACTTACAGTGGATATAAATAAACTATTTTTAATTAGAAAATTGATATTGAATTCATTTTATTTCAACTTTACATTTTAGGGTCATTTTGTATTTTAGGGTCACGTGTGGCACGGTTATAGCCAACTCATCTCTCTATATCTTTCTCGCCCATTAGCTCATCCGCTCCCCTCCACTGTTAGATTTTATTTAGATATACACAAACATATAACATACTTTATATATGAAAATTTTGAATATTTATTTCATTTTGCTTTCAATTTTATATTCTATGGTATTTCGTATTTTATTACAAAACAAGCCGTTTATATATGAAACTAGAAGACCTTCATTCCTCTAGCATCCTATCTTTATACAAGGCAGTTGCCTCCGTTCTCTCACCGCATTTAAGCTCTGGCTTTCTCTGCAAGTAATTTGGCAAATGGAATTCAGTATACCATTGCCAGCTTAGCTAAAATAAGATGATTTCGATGTTGAAAGAAACGCATGAACCATTGTACATCATCACAACTTTGTGAGGCGTCTTCAAATTGCCAAAAACAGAGGATAATATTTGTAATGATTGCCTGCATTTTGGTATTTAGTTCATTTCAGAAACTTCAAAAAAGATATCTTTGTCCCAGAAAAGGAAAAAAAAGAAAAAAAAAGAAAGAAAGGAAGAAAGAAAGGCTGATCCCTTATAGTTTCCTCCTATTAATCCTGATCTCACAAAAATAGAGGCAAAGATTTTCAAGAAATTCACGGTAAGCTAAAATTTTTAAGGAAACTACGTCAATAAAGATGTCAAAATAGCAAGAGAATTAATTCCTTACCCTCGGTGGTGGTGGTGGTGGTGGTGGTTGTGGTGGTTTCCTCCTTGGGCAACTCAACTCCCGGCCAAGTCTTGCACATGCAGTGCTTTCCCTTCTCTATTCCATTGTAAACGGAGGGGGCATGCTTGCCGCCGCAGCCCGCCCAACTGCTCATCCCACACTGCTTACAATCCACCTTGTAACACACATCCTTTCGCGTCGTCTCTGTTAATGCTTTCCCTTCCTTCGTCAGGGCTCTATACCTTGGAGGATCCTCCGAACTTGCCACAATATATAGCCTCTTCCTTCTGACTCCATAGCCTATTCTAATTAATAGGAGTCTCCAAAAGTGGTTGCTTCTTTGGTTGTTGGCAGCTTCATTCATACCAGCTCTGACGAGTGACCAAGTCTTTGGAGGCGTTTCCTCTACGGTGGAGATCATGAAGAGTTCAAGCCAATCAAAAGAATCACGACTCGGATCGGCTCCACATTTCTAGATGTATCCTAGAAAGCACACATCCATTTCCAGGTAAGTATGGATCCTGAGTAAGTATTTCTTTCTCGAAATTAGATGCCATTTTATCCAGTCGGTTTACAACTTCCATATAGCCGTCGCGTGCACGACACGTGCTCCCGACCCGAACGCACACTGTCTTTACTCTCTTAGCTACCACCCATCCCATTAGATAGCTTCGATACTTCTTGGAGTCGTTCATGGCGAGGGTGGTCTCCAAACCCCTCGGCTTCCCCGGCGAGCTCGTCCCACGCTGGCAACCTTCGTCTCTCCGTGGATGCACCATAACTCCTCGCCGGCTCCGGACGAGTCGACCGGGCCGACAGGCACTGAGCTGCCGGGCGAGTTCCGATCCGGCCGATCCCCTCCCCGAACCCCCTCCACCTCCCCCGGTTGGCTAGCAAAACCCTATCAGTCTCTTTGATTCCATCTTAGGTTTCCTCTCTATTTCGTTCGAACTATAAATTAGGCTTTGATGCGTTCCTTACATCGAGCATTAATTTAGGTATATGTGGATCCCAAAGTATTCTTCTCCGAATCACTAATTTGTTCCTATTGTGGTGCCTCAGAGTGAGATTGTGGTCGAACCGACGACATGCGACCATAAGAATGATGAAACTGCTAGCGTTTCACAAACTGCTGTGGTTGATGCGCTTCCAAATAGAAGTATCAATAGGCGGATTGCTTTGGGTACTACACTTGCTGCTGTGGGATTCTTCTTCTCGAGACGGCTGGAGTTTGGTGTTTCTTTGAAAGATTTATCCGCTGCTGCCATACCTTATGAACAGGTATATACCTCCTTCTAAAGTTCATAGAGCAATGCTCTTTAATGCAGTCGTCTCAAAGCCATTAAACCAAATTAAAGAATTGTTCATGTTTGATCTGCACCGACTGAATTGCTCTGCCCATCAACAACCTCAGACATAGTTGAAATATGTTATTCTAGAAAAATTTTGCCTGCCACCATTCCAAGATGGAATTTATCAGGGATTGAGTTCTGGCTTATTTCTCAATGATAGCCATCTTCTTTTTCTGCAGGCGCTTTCAAATGGGATGCCTACTGTAGTTGAATTCTATGCGGATTGGTGTGAAGTCTGTCGCGAATTAGCTCCAGATGTCTACAAAGTTGAGCAACAGTACAAGTAATTTCTTGATTCCTATACGTGCCATCATTTCAAATTCGATTATCCTCAAAACCGCATATTTTTATCAGACAACCTTTACTCTTGCAGTAATCTCATCTGTTTGATGGAGTAAATTTAATTTCTTTTACAGATTGTCCTGCGTTTTGTCCTTCAGTTACATATGTGTGCTTTACATAACTCTGTTTCCGTTGGATCCACACAAGCCCAAATAGTTCGACAATATTCAAAATTCAGATCCCAACTGATAACATCCTCAAATGATTCATCTTTCCCTTTGGAAACATACAAACAATTTCATTAGTTCCTAACTGATGGGAACCTCTGGTGATGCTAATATGGTCATCTTTCTTACAGGAATCGTGTGAATTTTGTCATGTTGAATGTGGATAACACAAAATGGGAGCAGGAGCTTGATGAGTTTGGTGTGGAAGGTATCCCACACTTTGCCTTCTTGGATAAAGATGGAAATGAGGAAGGCAACGTTGTGGGCAGACTTCCAAAGCAGTATTTGCTCGACAATGTTGCAGCCCTTGCTAAAGGTGAGCCCTCCATACCGCATGCCCGTGTCATCGGACAATATTCAAGTGCAGAGTCGAGAAAAGCTCACCAAGTTTCTGATCCTAGAAGCCATGGTTAGATTTGTTGATGATCATTGGTTGTTGTTCGTCAAAACCATGTACAAGGGCATTCTTGCTTTCTCTTACAAGAAATATAACTTAAATGGATGCAAGATATGGAAGAAATAGATGATGAAAAATTTGATGACATTGATGAGAGAATCTGTCAGGAGATGTAAAATGACTGGTTGGGATCATAGAATTGGTTAACATTTTTACTGATTGCAATCTTTTTGCTTATCTTTATTTTCTAAGTACTGATCCTCCATCAGTTAAATCCGAAATTTCATTGATTTAAAAGCAATTGAAGCCCTAGTAAGATTTTGGTCGGCCTCTGTTGAAAATTTATCCAAGCCCGTGGCCTTCACATTTTAGTTTTTTAGAACTGCTTCTCCATTTTGCATAGAATGGTAAGTTATAGCAATGTAACAGGACAGAATGCAAGAATTTCATGGCCAAAGATGAACACCATAGCTGGCTAGCTGATCCTATCAATTTGGGCTGGCTTTGTTATGGTATCTACAACCCAAAGTCTGCGCTAATAATCAATCCAAAGGCTCCAGGTATTCAAATTGGAAGCGAGAACATAGCGCCTCATAGTATTTGGATGCAGGGACTAGAATCTGGTTAAATAAAATACTCGACTGTATATACATAAACACAGCACAAAATTAGTAGTTCTCTGCCACAGGTCTCGAAGGAAAGAGCCTTAGGAGAAAAGTAGTCAAGGACCACAGACAAACAATACCGAGGATTTGGAGAACAACAAGCATAGCAATCAGGGCTTCACTTCTTTCCTTCAATGCTGCGGTCATGGGAGCTCCTCTCAGTGGGTACATCAGTCTTTCCACAAAATGTGCTCCTTTGTTTAACTGATACAACCTGTAAAGCTGCATTATACCAATCCACTCGTAATTAGTTGCATCGTAGGAAGAAACTGAGATGAAAATGCAGCTCATACTAACCTCGAAAATGATTGGCAGAAGTGGCCAACAAGATGACCTTCGCTTCTCAAGATGCATCTCAAACGCATATTGCACAGCACATCCAAGTAAAAAAGGAGCCACCACAATGACAGATGGTAGGCCAAGAGCAGGCCAAACAGTATACGCAACGAGAAGAGGGGCAAACACCTTGAAACCCATGGTAAAGAAGGCAGAAGATAAATATCCCCTGAGGCCAGTGATGAGGCTCCAACGTTTGGGGCTGAACTCCAGATATGGGCGTTGTACATGATCCGTTATAGATAAAAATGCAGCTAGACCAGCATAAAAAATGACTTCTGAAGAAATTGAGGAGAGGATTTCTGCAGATTGCATGTGTAGTAAATCATAACCCGATAAACAATTGAGTAAGTTGACATTATGTGTAAGAGGTGAAAAAGACAAACGAACTGCTTTGCATTGCCCTAGCACTTCAGTGCACCGTGATAAAAGAAACTCAAAAACATTTCAATTTTATCGATACAGAGATTGAAGAAACTATTTTTGAGTGAGGAACTACAGAGGCACAATTATTAAAGAAATTAAACTAACCAGGAGCATCGTATATTGGAAGGGTTTCAGTGTGGAACTCTTGGATTAGCCAAAAACTGAGGCAAAATTATTGAAGAAACTGTAAGAGATTGATATTGGTGCTCCTGGTTAGTTTAGTTTTGACTACATACCTCCTAGAGAATATTTAGCTGAGCTAATGGACTCTACTGAGTATCCCCTTAGAGGTCATCTACGATTGACAAACAAGAAAGAGTATCACTCTGAGCTAAGTAATATAGTCTGAACCGATAATAGCAGAATTTTGATTACCTAAAAGCAAAGGCAAGTAGTTTCGAACAATCATTAGGATAAAACAAACATTCCTATAACCAATCGACAAGTGCTAACATAATAAAATAGATTATTAACAAGGAAGAAACCACTTTCAAAGACTAATTCACAAGAGTGGGACAACTAGGAGTATTGCAATCTAGGTACAGAGAATAAACAAGGCTAGCAGTAACGGCATTGTGCTATTGTTATGCAGGAGCATTAGCTAATTAGTTAGATGCTTATTTTATATGCTTTTGAGTATTCAGTTAAATAAAAGGGTCATGTGACTAGCAAGTGACTTTTAACAACTTATTAAGATCAAAGGCTAGGATTCTAGGTTTGCTAAGGCTATTATAAATAGCCTCTTTTCTACTGTAGCCGTTATTATTATTTTTTCTCTGAAGTTCATTAGTCTACAGAACTGAGTTCAGGACCTTTTCTCAAGCCCTAGGCTGAGTTTATGTTCCTACTGCAATCTTATTATTTCTCTCCTCTATCAAAATCTGTTATTGTTTGGTTCTTTTCCTCTTGTCTACATCAAATTGAGTCTGCGAACTTTGCCCAAATCTTGCTAGTACAGCTTAGAAATTTGACTGAATGCTTGTACTGATAAGATTATATTGTCATCTGACTAGATACTTAATAGACAAAACATCTATACTTTTCATACTTAATCTGCTCATGAAGAATAACAATAAATCAAAAGCATTTTGCTATTAAGCAAATATGAGTAGCCGTTTGTGAAGATCCACAAAGTTGTGTTACAAGAGTGAGACAAAACAATATTAATCTTACAACTCATTGAACATCTAGCATAAGAGTGAATATTTTCATATTTCCAACCCCTCTTGCTGATTTGCAAACAAAAACTAAACAAAATGGTAGCAATAAATTTAATACCCAAATCACTGTAAGAAGTCTAAGCATGAAAAGAGGTGGCTGTCTTAGAAATTCACCCACTAGATAAAGCATTAACCAAAGAGAGAATCAAACAGCAGGTAGCATAATCGCCAAAAGGCACAAGAAGTCAAACTAGTTATTCGAAAAATTCATTGCATATAGCATATTTAGTCACCAACTAATGCACATCAAAGCAAACTAGAGAACTGAAAAATACCTGCGAAGATCTCATCCCTCACAAATAGTTCCATGCCATATCCTAGGAATATTTGAGGAAGCAACAGCGACAATATCAACGCCAAAGGTCCCAAGATCCAGAAAAACGAACCAGTGCCATCTCTAAACGGCGAAGAAACCAATTTCATCTCTTCCACCATCTGGTGCGTCAATCCACAGAAAGAAACCGAACCCGGCTTTCCCCTAAATGGGTCCAAACCGATCCTTCCGGCCGCCCCAGACATCCGAACCACGTTCGATTCTGGCATACCCACCGGAGTCTTGATGATTGGGTCCATAGCCGAAGGAACCACCTCCTTCTCTTTGGGAGAACTATCGGCATTGGGCAAGTAAGATACCACCTTCCTCTTCCCCACAAGAGGTCTCTTAAACGGTAAAACCAGGATCAGGTGACCTAATAGCATCAATTGAACATTGAATATAGTGTTCATTCGTGCATAGAGAACAAAAAAATCAACTTTTGAAATGGTTTTGATGAAAATTTGCACCTCTGGAGGTTTTATCGGGTCTAATCACGCCTTTCCTCCCCCAAAGACTGCAAATAGAAACCTGGAAACCAAAGAAAGCGAAGGATTATAGAAGCCATGTCCAACAGCAAAGAGTACTCGGACTTCAAGGGCTTTGAGAAGATATCTCACGGGGGGAGCAGGGTGGGAGTGGGCGGACGGCTTGGAAGAGCAATGGAGGGGGAGCGTCGGAAGGCAATGAGAGCAGCGCAGGGAGTGGACCTGCATCTCTTCTTCCCGCCTAGCGTGTCCTCTCCTCGCTCTTCTTGGATTGGGTTCAACTGGAGCAGCTAAAACCCTAAACCCCTCAAAGCCATTTGCTTGTGCTCACGACTCCCGATAGTGGGTTTTCATATCCTAACTAATAGCTCAAAGCCCGGCCCACATGCAAAGAAATTCCTAACTAACAAATCGGTTATCAACTACACTTGCTGATGAACTACGAGGCTCGAAAAGCCCGGCCCGGTCCATTCCCATATGGTTTCGGGCTGAGGAACTAATAATTGTCGTCATGCTCGTCTACAATTTCACGTCCAAAACTTCGACCAGCGTATGATCTCATGCATGGTGAATCCCAAGCCCGGCCTAGCTCGACTCATAATGGATCAAATATTATTGTCTTCATCTTAAATATGAGTAGGGTCCGATTTAGTCACCATTATAGGGCCAACACTCTTAGTTAGGGCAGGCTTGAACATGACTTCTGTATTGTTAATCCTATATGAAAATTTGGTCTCGAATATGATCAGGTCTACTACGCAACGCAACATTGATCCGAAGAGCTCATTTTGTTGTGAGTCCTCATTTTTTTGTAGCTAGGTACGACCACCGTTTGCTATTTTTTTATGAAGGGACTCTAGATCTCCTCCTCCATAGGGCTTAGCTTGTAATAGTGTTGTAATCCTAACCTTGGACTTAACTTGTCAAAAAAAAAAAAAAAAAAAAAATAGTTACGACCACCGCCACACCCACGCGACCTTCTACCTAAAAAGAGCACGTTTAAAAAGGTAATTTGAGTTGACTTCTCATTTTATTTTTTTTCGATGAGTTGAATCCGTAGACTAAGTAGACTTCTTTCTCTGAACTGCAACAAAAACCAAACCAATTCGAACAATGTAGCTCCCATGCCTCGAACAAGCCAGCTAAACGAGAGTTTGACGTTGATGAAACTTTTGCGACCACGCATCAAAGAGGAGATTGCCAAACCCAAAGCTCATCTTGGTACATTCTCAGGTTGGCCCAAACATAAAAGGATTCATAAAAAATCAAGAGACCCCATGAAAGCGAAAGCTCTTGGTTTTTTTGGACCACAGTTCAGATGTTGCTCGGCACTTTATTAAATAACCATCATGTTTTCATATAACCCCTCATATGTATTTATAATTTTCGCATTCGATACTGAATCATTGATTTTTGCTTCATTGAAAAGAGAATTTCAAAATCTATACATGAAATCTAGCAAAAAAAAAAAAGTTAGATCAAGCATTTAAAGTGTAAAGCATGCAATTGAAACAAAATTATAGATTTTGAAGTTGGGCTTTCACACTTGGAAGGTTTGAATTTGAAATTTCTATTGAGGTCAAAGATCTAGATTTTGAAATCCTTTTTCAATGACACAAGATTCACGATGATTTGAAATTACAAGCAACAAATGTATGTGTACGCATACAACCTAGATAAGGATATTTTAGTGTCCGTTTGGATTGATGATGAGATAAATTTAAATAGTGGATAAAATAAAAATTATTTAAATATTAAAAGTAATTATGTAAAATTATGAATAAAATATTTGGATGTATAAATATGATTTATGTATAGTTATCATCGATCCCAATGAGTCCTTAATTACCAAAAATGTAAACAAAAGACTCCAAAATGAGGGGGAAAAACACCTGTCAAAAGAAGACAGCATGGGTGTCCAAAAACGCAAAAGATTCCAAAGAAAAAGCGAGAGAGATGCAACTGAGCGGCCACTACCGGCGGCGCCGCCCACACATATGCGCCGCACGTTCTCAAATTACACAACCAGCCAACAGCCACGCGACACGCGTCGCGTAGCGAGCGGCGGGCGATCTGAAACGGCGCGCTGCTCTGTGTATATATACACGTGTCACAGAATGAAACGTAAACGGGACATGTGGTGTGTTCGCTCCCGTGCAGCTGTAGCCATCGAATTTTTTGCTGTTTTAGATCCCAAATTTCCGCTTTGGCATTTTACGACGGTGCTTGTTTTTTTACACATATAGAGAGTTTTTTTTTAAAATCCATTCCACTTTTCAATTTATAAAACCAGTCCATTTTTGTGTTTGTTTGCATGATAAGTCAAAATGTTTTTTTATGACAAAAATGCCATTTCTCCTCTGCCATGTAACCTCTTCGACACCTTGTTGATCCTCATGCACTCCACTCTCCACCATGCCGTTGACGATGGCGTCCATTAAATTGGTCCACAGGTGCTCCACCTTCATCTAGCATGTCGACGACACCCGCGGAGACCTCCACACCCATGCCATCGTCGGAGTCCTCGGCGATCTCTCCATCAACCTCCTCGCGGAACCCATCCTCTGCAACCTCTACCTCGTCGTCACTAACCCCGACGGAGAGGTCTACGATGACATCGACGGGTCCCCATTCGCCAAACAAGTTGCCGCCGCGTTGTTCATCACCAGGTGGAACGTCAGCGTCACCAACTCTAGCGGAAAGATCTACGACGACATCAGCGAGTCTTAGTTCGCCAGGAAGATCGCCGATGTGTTGTTCATCATCAGGTGGAGCGTCGTCGCCACCAACTCCGACGAAAGGATCTACGACGGCATCATCTTTTACCTCCACGACGTGGGAAGACTCCGCTGACAGCCTCGAGATATCCTTCAACGGCGAACCCATTTTTTTCCTCCATGATGGTTGCAGACAGAGCCGTGACGTTGAAGGAGGCGGGATCCAGGACATGGGCGGCAAAGCAGTAGATTCGAAGCGGCAGTGGTGACCACGACGGCAGCGACGGAAGAGAAATCCATCAGAAGGATGATGGCCAAGCTGGTATGCCCACCTCGTTCCCAACATCCCCTCGACGCCCCCAGCCTAGCTCCTTATGCCGCGACCTCCCTCAAGCAAGCCCAGGTACTTGTCGTCGCTGGCATCCTTGGCCTCAAAGGTCCCCGTCGATGAAGGCAATCTATCGCCGTTGAGAAGAAAAAACAGAGCCTCACTATCACCGTTGGGAAGGAAAAACAGAGCCTCTATCATCGCCCCTCGTCGATAGCTCATTGATCATCCCTCATCACCGTGGCAACCCAACATTAGCCTCAAGGATCCCGTCGGTTGGGATGACGACAATCTATTGCCGTTGGGAAGAAAAAACAGAGTCGTCACTCATCACCCATCGTCCGTGGCTCATCAACCATCCTTCATCGCCCGTCATCGACCATCCTACATCGCCCGTCAACGACCATCCTTCATCGCCCGTTGACGACCATCATCGCCCATCATCATGCTTAACAACCATCGCTAAAGATGGAAAACAGAGCATAACGGAAAACGGGAACACATAGCATACTTCGTCGTTCCAACCTCTACCTCCCCATCACCAACTCCGCGCGGAGGGGTCTATGGCGGCATTGGGGAGTCCCAGTTCTCCGTCGACGTCGAGGGAGGACGGCGTGCATGGGAGCGCGAGAGAGAGAGAGAGGCCGGCGAGAGAGAGAGAGAGAGGAGAGGAGGCCGAGCGACGTCGAGGGGGGACGACGTGCATGGGAGCGTGGGAGAGAGAGAGGCCGGCGGGAGAGAGAGATAGAGGAGAGAAGGCCGAGCGACGTCGACGGTGGACGGGGCGACGTCGAGGGAGGACAGCGTGCATGGGAGCGCGGGAGAGAGAGAGACCGGCGGGGGAGAGAGAGGAGAGGAGAGGAGGTCGGGCGATGTCGAGGTTGGACGGGGCGACGTCGAGGGTGGACGGGACGATGTCGAGGGCGACGTCGAGGGCAGAGGTCAGGGTATTTTTGTCCTAAATTTTTTTTATTGGCTTATTATGTAAACAAAAATAAAATTGGACTGATTTTGTAAATTTGAAAGTGAAATGGATTTTAAAAAAAACTCATATATAGACCCTATTTAAAAAAAATTCTATATTATTCTTGGGTGATGAACAGTGTCGCGATGCATTCACCTATAAACCCATTTTATAATATTATAATATTTATTATTTTAAATATATAATATAATATAATATTCTGTAGCCATCTACCGACGCCGAGAATATACGTGAAGAAAAAAGATCTGTTTACATTACATATGACTTACGTGGCCATATATTATTGGCTTATGTAATGAAGACCAGGGTGTGAGTGAAAAGTGATCATGTACTGTACACATGCATACGTGGCCATATATTGTTGGTCCAAGAAGGGGAGAATGCTTACGTGGCCATGTATTGTTGGTCGCACGCCTTCCGCGACCAACAAAGCGCCCAAACCCCACCACTCCATTATAAAATCCCGTCCACCACCACCGCCACCGCCACCGCCACCCTCCTAAAAAAGCAACAACATGGCCACCGCCACCCTCCCCTTCTGCTCCTCCACTCTCCCCCACCGCCGCCGGATCCCAAACCGGATCGCCGCCTCAGTATCCGACAGGCCCAGCACCACCAGCGCCACGCCCTCCTCGTCGAAGAGCTTACCTCTAAAGAAGGTCCCCGGAGACTACGGTCTCCCCTTCGTCGGGCCGATCCGGGACCGGCTGGACTACTTCTACTTCCAGGGCCGGGACGAGTTCTTCAAGTCCCGGATCCGGACCCACGGCTCCACGGTGATCCGCGTCAACATGCCTCCGGGCCCCTTCGTCGCCCCGGACCCCCGCGTCATCGCCCTCCTTGACGGCGCCAGCTTCCCGGTCCTCTTCGACACCAACCTCGTCGAGAAGCGGGACCTCTTCACCGGCACCTTCGTCCCCTCCACCGAGCTCACCGGCGGCTACCGCATCCTGTCCTACCTCGACACCACTGAGCCCAACCACGCCCCTCTCAAAAAGCTCCTCTTTTACCTCCTGTCCTCGCGTCGCCAGGCCGTCATCCCGGAGTTCCGGCGAACTTTTGGGACACTCTTCGACACCATGGAGTCGGAGATCGCTAGAGAGGGGAAGGCCGACTTTTGCGAGGCCAATGACCGGGCTTCCTTCGATTTCCTCGCTCGGGCGCTCCTCGGCCGCGACCCCGCCGACAGCAAGCTGGGGCTCGACGGGCCCAAGCTGATCATGAAGTGGGTAGTGTTCCAGCTCGGCCCCATCCTCACCCTCGGCCTCCCGAGCTACCTCGAAGACCTCTTCCTCCACTCGATCCGACTCCCGCCAGCCCTCGTCCGCGCCGACTACAACAGGATCACCGACTTCTTCAGGGAGTCGTCTGGCGACGTCCTCGATGAAGCTGAGCGACTTGGCGTCTCGCGGGAGGAGGCCGTGCACAACATCGTCTTCGCCACTTGCTTCAATTCCTTCGGTGGCATGAAGATCTTGTTCCCGAGCATCGTCAAGTTGGTCGGCCGCGCCGGACCGAAGCTGCACGGGAGGCTGGCGGAGGAGATCCGGGAGGCGGTGAGGAGTGGTGGCGGGGAGGTGAGCATGCGAGCGATGGAGAACATGCCGCTGATGAAGTCGGCGGTGTATGAGGCGCTGCGGATGGAGCCCCCGGTCCCGATGCAGTTCGGGCGGGCGCGGCGGGACATGGTGGTGGAGAGCCACGACACGGCGTACCAGGTGCGCGCCGGGGAGCTCCTGTTCGGGTACCAACCCATGGCGACGCGCGACCCCCGGGTGTTCGACCGCGCCGAGGAGTTCCTCGCCGACCGGTTCATAGGGGAGAGCGGCGAGGCGATGCTGAAGCACGTGCTCTGGTCCAATGGGCCGGAGACGGAGGCCCCCACTGTGGCGAACAAGCAGTGCGCCGGCAAGGACTTCGTGGTGCTGGTCGCCAGGATGCTGCTCGTCGAGCTCTTCCTAAGATACGACTCCTTCGAGATCGAGGTGGGGACTTCGGCCCTTGGCTCCTCCGTTAAGCTCACCTCGCTCAAAAAGGCCACCTTTTGAGCCGTCGGCGGCGCCGTCACCAGCCGCGGCCATGGTGTCGGTGCCGAAGGACAGGATCGGTATTCTTTGTGGTCTTCGGCATGGATAATTTTCAATAGTTGGTTATTTTGCGAGATTGTCTATGCATTTTTTGCTTGAGCAGTGATATTTCGCCGGCCCACGTGCTTTTGATTAAAATCCAATATAGGATCCACATGTTGTGCTTTTGATTAAAATCCAATATAGGATTCACATGTTTATCGTGATCGGTGACATATGATAGACATATATACATGGATATATTTACTTATTTATTTGTGTATATACTAGATGGGTTTCGTGTCACTCAACACGGTGATCACTCACCCCTGAACCACCCACTCTTATTGCCCTCTTTCTCCTCCGTTTTTTATGACATAGTTGCCATGCCTCCCTCTCAATTGTTTGTGTGAGAAAATAAATGAGTCAGATTTTGACTTTTAAAATATGATATTATATAATAGATGTATACATGCACCCCAAATAAATCCAAATTACATAAACCCATAAAATTACCAAAAAGGGCTCCGACCCTTGGACTCAAGGATCGCTCGTCGAGTGTCCTTTTGAGGTAGGAGTTATCTCCTACTGGGATTGGTGTGTTGGTTGTGCTTCATTTACTATATGAATGTGTTGATGCCATGACATATGTATATATGTATTTTAATAATCTGGTGCGTACATGCGATGCTATATATGTCATGGTAATGTATCTGATGTGCTTAAAGCTTGTTGGGCTGGTTGAGTTCATGGTAAGCTTATTTATACCATGTTTATGTTATAAATATTATGTTTCATGTATGTATGTATGATGAGAATTAATTGATCATCTGTTTATCATGTTTGTACATACATGATAGGAATGTCAGATCTTGTAGCTAGACTAATCAGAGTCTAGGAATTGAGTCGACGACTTGACGGATGTATTTTAATCTCCGTATGTCGATCGAATATTTGGATCTTGACTTGATATTGGGTATGTTGTACCTATACTAGAATACTGAAATCGACATAAACTCTAAAGGGGTATGGGCGAGCGTTGACGATCAGACGCGGGGTTTGTGTATTTAAGACTTACCCAGAGTAGCCAGACCATATTAGGGTCAGTATATTAGGATAGGTTTGTGTACACAAGTGTCCTAGATTGTTGTCAGATGACTCCTATCGGGCTTTCGAGCTCATTTACTTGGGTTTTTGTGTGCAAGAGGTGGGCTTGAGGCCAATACACCCTAGGGAGGTGGTCAGCAGTGATGGACGTCTTTTAGTGTTTATTAATTGAGAGTTAGTTTTGTATTAGGTGGAGAGATGAGGGTCGTATCCCTAGTTTTGTTGTACTCTTTACTTGAACTCTCAATTAATGTATAATGACACTCTCTTTTTATCTGAATTTGGAGAAATTGTATATTTTGGATTTGTGGTTGGAATGTTGAAAATTTATGGATTGTATGTCCAATTTTGTATTATTAGTAATTGGTAGGTTATAAATTGTGATTTCACGTGCCTGTATCCAAAGGTCATGCCCAAATTTTTAGTAATTTTGGAATAATTTGGATTTAATTGGAGCAAGGCGTGACTATATATATATATATATACATATGCATATACATCTATCATATGTGTGTGTATATGTATATGGACATACATATACATATATATATATATACAGGTACATACATAAACATATGCATGTGTACATGTATATATTTAGACGTATATACATAGACATAGGTGTGGGACACGTGGCACGATCTACAAGGGCCACGTTGGGTTGGGTGGGAGCCAGCCTCATATGGGGTCGGTTAGAAATCTTTTTTTTTTGTTTTAATTAACCATGAATAAAGTCAAGAGACATAAGCCACGTGTATATTATATAGTTGTAGAAGTCCTACGTAGAATTGAATAGAAAATGGGAGGCTTTCCTACGTTGTGACAAAACTCCTGTTATATCTCGTTAGACATCCCTGTTTGACCAAATACGCCTATACTTCTTTTATAGTAATGCTTGGGTTGTCTTGGGTGGTCACCATGAACTTTCTTAGAAACTCTTGCATGAGGTTTTGATTTTGGATTCGAATTCCCTTGAGACTTTATAGATAGCAAGTCGCAGGAGCATCGTCCTTTGCCCACACCAATTCGTGCGTCAATTTAGTCAGAGTTAAAAGGCTTGAGTTCCTCCAATTCGTGTGTCAATTTAGTCTTGTTGCTTTCATCTCCTTCCGATTACCACCAGCCCACACCCATTTGTGATTTCAACGGTCATGAATCCAATGTATGCCAATAGCACATGCCTTGACCTTTCCATAAACCCATTGGTCGAGGATCCGTACGCTTTTGGAACAGAGACTCTGAATCCGGCCTATCATTCCATACAATTGCTTAAAACCACATAGTCAAAACATCAACGTAGTCGCAGCTCGTTTAAGAGCTTGAGCCCCTCTGATACGGGGATAAGTTCCAGGGATAATTTTTATTTCAGGTTAACAGAGAGAATATTTCTGATTATTACCATCAGTCCTATTATTTATACACAGAATATTTTTAGAGGATAATGCGAAGACATCTCGTGAGATGCAACACAGGCTCAACCCTTATTTCACATTTTATCCTCAAACAATCACAAGTAATCATTATAAAGTTATTATTATTCTATCTATTATTCATCTCTATTTTTTATTTATTCCAAATAAATCTCATAATAAAGCTATTCTCGTACCAAATGGGGGGGGGGGGAGGGGGACCTCGACTGTAATGACTCGGAGTCTTGGTGGCAGCAACTCAACTCATGCAAGGATGACATGGGAGAGTGGGTGCGGCTCACAGCTTGGTATTGGATGCGAGACATTTGCGAATAATAGACTCAACAAATCAAATAAACCAAAAACTATAGTTCTATACTTAAGTTGTAAGGATATCTATCCCAGCCTAAGCCAGAGATGATGGACTCAAAAAAATCACGAGATGCGGTCCTGGAAAATTGCCAAGAGCAAGAGGACAAGTGGAACATTGCTTTCCAAATCACCATCACGCCACATGAGAGTTTATTTAAGTTCATGTGCTAGAGTGGGTGCTATTTTTTAGTGCTAATAATGGTGCCAGGTCTTGTCCTCGGACCCACTTTCAATCATCTCACGTTCACCTTTGAGATTTGCAAGCCTGCAAGGTGGAGGCCATGATCAGTGTCATATTCTGCTTTAAATCCAAATGCTGCCTCTGCTATGAGGGATAATGCTATGCTGGGTTAGGCGCTGTTGCACTTGGCAAGGGGGGGCGACGTGAATTGAAGGCTGTACATGTGTCTGTGTGTCGCTGACAGCGGCTCGAGACCGTCCCAATGGTCATGAGAAGATCCCCGTGGATGGGGAGTTTTGGACAGATTCTTTCTTTTTTTTGAAATTTGGTCCA
Source organism: Narthecium ossifragum (assembly GCA_963920575.1). Taxonomy (NCBI): domain Eukaryota; kingdom Viridiplantae; phylum Streptophyta; class Magnoliopsida; order Dioscoreales; family Nartheciaceae; genus Narthecium; species Narthecium ossifragum. Next base: position 1,077,248 of record OY986973.1, read on the forward strand.
TCTATGAGAAATTTTTAGTGCTATTTCTTTGTATCTCTATTTTTGTACACATCTAGAGAGAGTAATGCCAGGGCTGCTGACTTCCTTGCTATGAAGCCCGTCTTGGCTGTAGTGGGTCAACGAGGCAAAGCTGGCCTGGGTGGGTTTGTACCAGGGTCACCCTGATCTTGAGTAGTTTGTTCCCCAAGTGAGCTGGGTTTAGAAGCTTAGGCTTGATTAATAATAAACAGCAATACGTAAGTACTTACAGAAGAGTTCAAAAAATATATGACGTCTGTCTTTAGCTTCAGGTGGTGTAGTAATTTGCAGTGATTGGTAGATGCAGACTAGAAAAGGGACATGTCAGGTGATGGGCCATAGACACTTCTCCATGAAAATGGAATAGTCCACCCGCCCTGCTCATTGCCTGAAAAAGAACCAAAGGAGTGTTTTAGCCATATCACCCATGGGAGTAACCGAGGGGGAAGACAATAAATCTCAATAATGTTGCAACTACTACTAGCAAGTCCTTCATATATGTTACCTAATCCAATTCACACTACATTGGAAAGGAGCAAAAATCAACTAGCAAAATTTATTCTTTCTTCTTCTTTCTGTTTATAATAGAAAGTAACATCTTTCAGCCTGCCAGAAACTAATGTAATCGCTATTGTTATTAACAACAAAAACAGAGAAGAAACTAATTTGATATGTAACTCGGAAAAGAAGAGAAGGAACAATAGAGTAGCAGCAAAAGATCACCATGAAAGCTCTTTGGGTCCAGCTCCAACACTTTGCAAGCTGCGTCAGCTAAGTGAAATGAATCTGGGAAATTGTCACCTTCAGAACAGTAGGATAGTAGACAAGTAACCTTTAATCCCTTCTCCTGTGCAAAAAAGCAAAGGCAAACAGATGAGCACTTAGATAACAATGACATGACAAAATCACTCGATTAAGAAGATTAACCTTGCAACAAGCAAACAATGCAGCAAAAGGCAGGCCAGGATAATAATCATTGTCAACTATGTCATCTTGTGAAGGGACCAATTCTCCAGGAATCTCCTTTTCTTCGGCAAGGCCAGTAAGATACTTCCATCTCCTTTGAGAGGGATCATATTGTTCAAGTCTTTTCCACCCTAGCTTTTCACAGTGGCTGTCTGTACCATCATTGGTAGCACTAGAAATATAATATATCTGCATGTCGCTGAAGGTAGTCACACTTATGAGAAGAGTTCTTGTATCTCAAGAGAGCAGAAAAGGACATTGTACTATGACCAGTGTCATCAACAGTAGGAATATACCTAGAAGCATAGATCTTCTTCCTTCTACCAGAGTCTAAACTAGAAAGAATGATGACATGCTTTTTTTTGGTTGCTGATACAAACTTAGCCAAATTCCTCGCAAATTCAACCATCATTCCCTGGAAAAACAATGGCTTGATTAGGCTTCCCTTTCCTCTCAGGAAAGCAAAATAGAAACAATTTTCTCTTAAAGGAGAACTATCCTAATTTATATGCACACTGCAGGCAAAGCTATCAGATAAGAAGACGCATTTTGATGGAACATGGACTTCTGCTGTGCTATTTTTGTCTAAGGGAACCTCCCATTTCCCTCCCATTTCCTAAATGCACAGAAACTAAGTATGAGCCTTTATCCTCCTAATGTGGCTCCCTTTCTGCTGTGGCATAATTGATAATTGTCACTGAATCTGAACTTGTCCTAAAGAACATTCAAAGAATTTTGCATGGATGTCCTGATAAACAGCTATAGATACGAACCCCTGAAATCTATGGGCATACAAAAGACTAACTTGTGATTAAAACCTCTATTGAATAATGTAAAGGTATCACTACTTTACCAGACGCACCATACGCACCATACGCAATTCAATTCCCTGTCCAAAAAAGACATAATGCACATGGCCATTGCAGTTATTTCACAGCTAATCCAATATTGCAATTTTATAGTGCAGTTAAGAATCAAGATAGTTGATAACACTAACACTCTAATGAAAGATTTCCTAGCTTACCTTCATTACTGGAGATCTCTGTTGGATAACAGTAACTGCATGAGACGGAGATTCATAAGCTGCAATAGGCACCAAGAAGACCGCTAAATTAGCTTCTTAATTAGAAAGCTAAGCAAGAGCAAATAAGCATACACTCACAGAAGAGGACAGCAAGAGATGCCATTAAGAACAAATTAATTCTTTCAAGCAGCAGACAGGTATAAAAAAATAAAAAAAATCTCATTCTGCATACTTATCTACGGAAGGAAATCATGGAGTGAAGATCTAGCAAACGAAGCTATAAGCATCCGAGCTATCTACAAGTATGTGTAAAAAACCTAATTGGAATCAGAAACATCACATATCTCTCCAATTCCCACTAACCTTATGCGAACGGGAAAAAAAGGACTTTCAAAAATGGGAAACCAAAAAATGTTATAAAAGCAAGATAAATGCTCGTATTCGTAATAGACACCAAATCCATCTAAAAAACCCATTTGAGCTCATCTCATCAACGCCAATAAAATCATTATTTTCAAACAAGGCCAACGCTATCAACTACTCAATTAACTCAAAGAAGGGGTTTCACACCTTCAAGCGGCAGTGCGAGAATACCCTCGGGGACCGGTCCGTAGGCATCGTTACCAACACAAGGAAGCACAGACGGCTCGTCCAAATACCCCACCCTCTTCGCTCCCGTCGAAGAGATCAAGAGGTCCACCGCCAACTGCCCCACGTTCCCTATCGAAAGCCCTGGCTGCAAAATCCCACCAAAACCCAAAGACCATTTCAAAAGAACTCCTCAGCTGCTCATCGTAGAAACCCTAAATCCCATATTAAACCCCGGAAAAAAAAGGAATCGAGATTACCAGGATGAGAGTAGAGCATTCGGGGGAGAGATCTCGGCCGTCTTCCGAGAAGAATTCCATCGCCAAAGACGTGATCGCACTCGCACCGATCGCTGCACTGTGGAACCGAAGTGATGAATCCTTCTGAACAAAGAACTAAATCGGACCTTTAGGAAGCCCTTTTCATGGGCTAATACCCACGGAAGTCTTCATGTCCTTGGGCCTACATCGGACCTTTATGAAGCCCTTTCTATGGGCTAATACGGTAATACCCATGCGTGACATGAAGCGCTTTATATGGGCTCATCCGCTCATACCCACGCGAGTCTTCATGTCCTTAGGCCTAAACGGACCTTCATGAAGCCCGTTTTTGGGCTAATACCCACGATCTTCATGTCCTTGGGCCCAATCACTAACGCCCATAGCGATGTGCACGTCAGTACCAATTGGTCGCTGGGTCGGTTGATCAAACTATGCCATCTTTTTTGCAGGAAGACATTAATGGGCAAAATTTTCTTAGTATTTTTTATTATGGAATTTTTAGTACTTTGGATGATGGAAGGAGATGCATGGCCATTTTGGATAAAAACTTTAACTTTCCAGGAAGATGAAATCCACTTGTTTGTGTCCCTTGAATCCTAAAAGGGCTAAGATCGACTGCAGCGGTTTTGCTGGTCAGCTACACAGTTACTGGAGGCCCATGTTCGCCACATCCCCAGGGAAGAGAATGAGATTGCGGATCGTCTCGCAAGAGAAGCGAGAGGGTGTTGGACTGTACAGTTTTGGGACTGTAACTTGGCCTCACAATTGATGGAGGTCCAAGGTAGGGTGTGTTAGGAGGTGTTCCTAAACCCCAAGTTTTGGGCTTGTTAAGTTGTAGCTTTACACCAGCCTATGGGCTCATCTTATCAAAATAAATAAATAAATCCTAAAGGGGCTAATTGCTTTTTAGACAGACAAGTTTGATTTTGATTCCCCCGCTCACAGCATCTATATCAACTCTTGTAAAAGAGCCAAATACTCTAAAGTAGAGGAGCTACGGTGCTTGTTTGATAAGGAATACTCTAAACTAGAAATTGCTATAGTGATGCTCTAGATGTAGAATATCATTATAGCAACTTTATCCACTATTTAATCATATAATATGAACTTTTGGCATTTTCTAATCCTTTAACCAAATCTATTTTATCTATTTTATCTTTTATCCAAACTCATATTGTCTAATGAATAAGAAATAATAAGATATTATGATTTTCATATTCTAATAATTTCAAGTAATAACAAATTACTATTCTATAGTTATTTAATAATAAAATGTGACTTTTTTACTTTTCAAAAAAGATTCTCAAAACACATTTATCATTTTATCTCTTCTCCAAACCCATCTTCTCCAATGAATAAGAAATAATAATACATTAAGATTTCCAAATTTTTAATAATTTTATTTAATATATATTACTATTATATAGTTATTTGAATATATGATTATTCTCAAATATATTTATGAATATAATATAACCAATAAATAATAAATAAAATATATAAAGAAATAATGAAAGTATGAATATTTAAGTGGTATAGAGAATGATTTAGAGTATATGATGCGAAGTGTTGTTGGATGAAGAATCAGTAAATTAGAAAAGTTGCTAACAGACCTATAGCCTGCTCTGATACCAAGCTGTCGCGCCCCGACCCGCGAAAGCCCAACCGGGTCGGGCGACGCGAACCGAAACCTAACAAACCGCGGAAAAATTTGGCGAGGGTACCCTCTAACCTACTATAAATTATAGAATTGTTAACTGAGGGTGGTTTCCTCCCCTTTCTCTGGTCTTTGGTGGATTTTTATGCTGTTAGATTGGTATTGTTGCACATGCCCTGTTTTTCCGTGGTTTACTGGTATTTGATGCTCTGGTTTCATGGCTTTCGATGGGTGCTCTCCTCCTCTCCTTGTTGTTCTTGGGTAGATCCTGCGTAGTGGTGGATTTTTGTTGAAGTTTTGCTTCCCCTCTTGGATCTTGGTGTTTCCTTCTCTTCCTTTGCTGGTTTCCACCTATCCCTTGTCCACCGACCGAGCGGTTGGAGAGCTGATGATCAGTAGATGGACTGGTAACGAGACTTAGGTTTAATCGATGGATTTATTTAGCATTGTTTTCCTTCGATGTTCACCCTCGTTGGAATTTATCTCTGTTCCTCTTTGGGCGACGGCAGCCGAGTAGACGTTGAAGTTTGGTTTGATTCATGGGTTGTATGATTTGGTTCTTCCCCAGATCGGATGTTTCTTTGTTATGTCTGTGTGTTTGCTGTTGGGATCACTTGCTGACACCTTTCTTTCGAAACTGGTTAGTTTCTGGGTAAACACGTAAGGTGCTCGATGGTTTGCTTCTTGATTACATATGGTATCAGAGCATGTTGTAGGTCTGTTAGCCGGTTTGTGCCAGCGATGACGCTGGGCCTCTAAGGGGGTTGGGTTGTGAGACAAAAGCGGATAATATTGTGTCGGGTAGAGCCCTTGGGTGGATCCTGGACGGAGCCCGCAGGCCTTGGGCGGCCCCGGACGGCGGGGGCCGTTACACATCCACCTGGGTAACCCAATAACCCTTTGCTCTGTGTTCCTGGTTTCCCTGCAAGGCTGATACGCCTTGAAAAGTGTCGTGGTCTTAACAAGAACGCCAAAATTAGAAATTTATAATCCGAATCACTAACTAACTACTTTATGGGTAGATAGCAATGAGTCCGAGTCGGTCCACAAGGAAAAGAAGTGTTAAGTATAATTACCTCGTATAATTCTAAATCAAAAGATTGATAAAGGAAATGATTTTGGGTTTTTAAACTACTCTTAACTCAGATTAAACTCAACTGAATAATAATAGGATAAACGGCCAAGAGATTTCTAATCCGTAATAAAGAACTAACTAGGTCTTCCTAGGATAAAAGCAATTCAATAAGTTCAAGATGGTTTTCTAGGGTTGATAGAAGATCGGCTAGGTCCACTATCACTCAACATAGATTCATTAGAAGCCTAGGTCGGAATGAAGAACAAATCAGCGGATAATTGGTATGAAAATAATCAAAGTGGTTCTAGCACTTTGAGATCGCCTAATCGATAAAGATAAAGAATGAATCGTAGGTTACAATCATAGATCTTAATGGTTCTAGCATTAAGGCAATGGTTCTAGCATTAAGGCAGTGGTTCTAGCACTCCTACAATCATAAGCTAGGGTTTAGAATCCAATCCAAAGATCTAACATGGTTCTAGCATGAAAGCAACTTGAACAAGTCCTAATCCTAGCCTCTAACATGCAATGCTCAAAACCAGCGAGCGTAATCTCAGCGTAACTTTCACATCCGAACTCGAAACGAGACGATTCAAGATTCGTTGGAAAGCTAAGACAGAGATCTACAACTTTTATGTTTTGAGTTTTCACAAAATCCGGCTGTATACCCACGGAAAAACCGAGACAAGACAGACCGAAATTAGGGCACAAAGAGCAAACAATCCATTCACCATAAGAAAGATTACCAATAGATATATAAAATATGAAATCTATCCATTAAACCATCATAAAGTACATGCTCTGATTCATAGGAAAAACCTAGAAAGATTCGCTATTACATCATAGAAATCCCTAGGCTAGAGATTAGTTACTCATCTTAGGAAGGAGATCCGTCGATGAAGGTTGTCGCCGCGCTCCACCAATGGATCTTCCACCAAAGATCTAACCTAATTTTTGGAAAAGAAACTAAGAGAAACCCTAAGATATGACGAAAATTCGGCTATGGAAGGCTGCCAAAACGCCCCAAATAAGGCTATTTATAGCCTAAGACAAACCCTAACTCGGATTAGTCAATTTCCTTCTATTTTTCCCGCAGCGCCCAAGGAGATCGATCTCCTTTTGGATGAGATCGATCTTGTTTTCCGTAACTGCTTCTTCTGCACCTCTGTACTAAAAATAGCATATCTTCCTCTAGGAAACTCCAAATCACGAACCGTAAAAAGTTATGGAATCTAGACTTCAAGAGCTTTCTAACCATATATGGTACATCATCTGGTTCGTCCTGAGCAGGTACAGTTTTGATGTCAAAGATGGTTCATCTTTGCTCCTTTGCTCTTTTGCTCCTAGCAGGTTCTTTATTTGTTCGTTTTAGCACCAAACTTGATCTAATCTTCGTTGAGGGTCTTTAAGCCTGAAATGGGGAAAAGACAATCAAAATAGCATTGCTCGGAGACTAACGAGACCTAGTTAAAATGGTGATTTGTGCACTTTTCACGTCTTATCAAAGGCCTTCCCTTTTGCCAGCGACTCCTCTGATAGACGTAATGCCCGTCGAGCTAGCACCTCCAGCGCTTCTCGCTTGCCTTCAAAGAGCAACAAGTTTTGGTCCTTCCATCCCAGCCATAGACCGTAGGCAAGCTCATAAGACGTGAAAAGTGCACAAATCGCCCCTTTAACTAGGTCTTGTTAGTCTCTGAGCAATGCTATTTTGATTATATTTTCCCCATTTCAGGCTTAAGGACCCTCAGCGAAGATTAGATTAAGTTTGGTGCTAAAACGAACAAATAAAGAACATGCTAGGAGCAAAAGAGCAAAGAAGCAAAGATGGACCATCTTTGACATCAAAACTGTACCTGCTCAGGAAGAACCAGATGATGTGCTATACATGGTTGGAAAGCTCTTGAAGTCTAGATTCCAGAACTTTTTACGGTTCGTGATTTGGAGTTTCCTAGAGGAAGATATGCTATTTTTAGTACAGAGGTGCAGAAGAAGCAGTTACGGAAAACCAGATCGATCTCATCCCAAAGGAGATCAATCTTCTTGGGCGCTGCGGGAAAAATAAAAGGAAACTGACTAATCCAAGTTAGGGTTTGTCTTAGGCTATAAGTAGCCTTCTTTGGGGGCGTTTTGGCAGCCTTCCATGACCGAATTTTGTTCATCTCTTAGGGTTTCTCTTAGTTTCTTTTCCACAAATTAGGTTAGATCTTTGGTGGAAGATCCATGGGTGGAGCGAGGCGACAACCTTCATCGACGGATCTCCTTCCTAAGATGAGTAATTAAACCCTAGCTTTGGGATTCTATGATGTAGTAAAGTTATTTATTAGAGTTTTCTATAGATTATGAGTTGTAAATCATACTTTGATGGTTGAATGGATTGATTGATATTTTCTTTATATCTATTGGTGTTAATTTATATTATGAATGAATGATTTGTTCCTATATGCACTAGATCTAGGTCTTGTGCATGTTAGGGCTTGAGATTAGGGATCCTCGTCAAACGTCTATGCTAGGACCATGGATGTGAGGATTTCCTTCTCGTGATTGAAGGCCTTGTAATGCTAGAACCATTACACATAATGCGAACCATTATGACCGCTTCTTAATCCGTTATTCATCTTAATTCGAGATTAGGGATTTCGTATGTGCTAGTACCACAACGCTAGTGCCAGAATCACTAGGGTAACTCTAATCCTTGATACATTCTATTAGACGATCTCAATGTGTCAGAACCATCTTGATTACTTACCAATATCCATTCTTGATATTATCCTAACGTCGGACTTTATTGATCATCGTTGAGCGGTAGGAGTTCTAGCCATTCACCTATCGACTATATGAACTATCTGAGTTGATTTATTTGCTCTTATCTTAGGAATACCTAGTAAGCTCTTTATTATTGATTAGATTTCCTTGGCATTATCTTATCTTTTATTAGTTATTCGTTTTCTTATCTTTTTAATTTAGTTCTAGATAAAATCTAAAAGATTATCTTTTTCCCAACTCCTTGGCTAGGAATTATACCTAGTATACGACTTAAACCATTAGTTCCCTGTGGATTCGACTCGGACTCATTGCTATCTACCCATAAAGTAGTTAGTTAGTGATTCGGATTATAAATTTGTAATTTTGGCGTACTTGTTAAGACTGCGACACTTTTCAAGGCGTGTCACAAGCATGGCCTTAAGAAGTCGAACGTCTGGATTGCAAGAGGAGCGGAAGCATGCCACTTACTAGAATCTCAGCATCCCAATCATAGTTGCCAACCCTTGCCTGCACCATAAGGTCATCAAGAACAAATCGCATAGACATGCACTCGAAAAGGACATGAGAGACAGTCTCCCAAGCCGCCCCATAATGTGGGCAATCGCGGTCCGATGAGATACCTACCCTCCAAAGCTTGTCGCGGACTGCTAGTTTCCCACATAAAGCCTTCCATATGAACATCTTGACTCAAGGGCTGACTAGAAGTCGCCAAATATTCGCCTAGCACGCATCCTGAACATCGAAACCTCCCAGTCAAAATCGTTGTAGGAGCATCTGATAAGTTGAGGCGGAAGTAACCATACCTGCTTTATGGGATTCCCATCTCCAGCTATCCGTGGAACCAGAGACAATGGGAGGCATGTTTTCAATGGCTGCAACGAGGTCTTGGTGAAACAAAGCAGCAAGTTTCATGCTATCCCAATCCCCTCCGGCCCTGAGATCTCCAACAAGCATGTCGTCATAGACTTCTAACCCAAACAACGCTGGGGAACTGCGAAGAGATTCATCCATAACCCAACAGTCATCCAAAACATGCACTTTACTTCGATCCCCCGTACGCCACTTGATTCCCAGCCGAAGGTCGTCAGCAGCCTCACAAACTGTTTTCCAATGGTTCAAGCCATCGTTCAAGCCTCTAGCCGTCGGCAACACACATGTCCACTTATATTTGGCTTTCAACAATGTCTCCGCCCTCTTCAACTTCAATGCCCTGTGCCATTGGCCGAAGTCCTTCACCCCTGGCCCACCAACCTCCTTTGGCGTACAAACATCTATCCAAGCAACGTGCCCAAAGCCTCCTTTCCGGCCTTTCCATGAAAAACTACGACAAATTCGTTTCAGACGATGAATGACAGCTACCGGTACTTTGGAAGTAGACATGGCATAGACGGGAATCCCTTGAAGGACTGATTTAAGGAGGACAAGTCTGTCGGCTTCGGAGATCTTCCTTCCTTGCCAAGATAGAACTTTGCCATCCATTCTATCAATCAAGGGGGAGAAATCTGCCATCCTGAGCTTCTTGTGTGGCTGATTGCTACGCCCAAATAGTCCCAGCCCGCTCTTGGTTCCCTAACGCCCAGAATACTACAGATAATGGTGCGCCTGGATTTGTCAACAACCTAGGAGGATCTAATACTCGATTTGACCGGGTTCACCTCCAGTGCTTATGGGTAATCTATTGGATTGCTTATGGGTTCCAACAATGCTAAGCTGGCCGTAAGAATCCTACTCTCTTGAGTAAACTACATGGAGTGAAGAACTTTTATATGAATTGGATTCTTTCGGATATATGTCATGATATCTTGTCCTCTTATATAACTACTTTTCGATTCCATTCTCTCATCAATGATCTCCCTATGCATGTATCAGCGAATAAAGCATATCCCCTGATGTCTTGATCTTTAGCATACAACATATCAACTCCCTGATGTCTTGATCTTTAGCATGCTCATATCAATTTTATTATTATTTTTTCCAACATTATATATATATATATATATATATATATATATATATATATATAACACGTAAATTAAAAAATTGCTTTCTGTCCTATTTGACATCAAGATTATTCTTCCCCAAATTGACGAAGAGATCTTGGTGGAATTTCCGCATATGAAATTGAAAATAAATTTTGCAAAGGATATATAGTTGGTAATTAATGTCCGGTTTCTAAGATACATAATTCCTTGGAAAAAGTGATCTTAATTCAGGTATAATAAGAAACCATGACCATGAATTGTACTGGATAAATATAGCAGCTGAAACTTAGATTTCCCCCCTTCAAAAGCCAAGTCATTGCTTTAGTTATAGCAGCAGCTATAACATACAAAAACAAAGACCATTTGATCCAATTCAGATAGCTTAATTAATTTATATCGATGATCACTAGCTATAAAAGAGATGCTGCTGCTTGTCAACGTGCATGCAAAGCATTTTCCTAGCTACTAAAGCTAGAAAGAACAACGACGAGCTCTCCAGTTACGTCACTTGTCTACGTGCATCTCACGTTCCATTCGATCGATCTCTCACGGAGAGGAGAAAGCATCGTCGAGGTACCCATAGGAGTCGCGATGATCAGGTTCGCTGGCGAGCTGACCAGGAGCCGCCGAGACGTTCAACAGGGATTGGAGTGTGTTGCGGATCTGGTTGGCTCTTCTCTGGTGGCGGATTCGCCGAAGCACCACCTTTTTGTCTAGCACTCCGCCGGCAGGGGCGGACGTGCCTCCACCCTCCGGCTTCAAATAGAGGCAGGTCGATACGGGGGAGTGATCATCGTCAGGAGACAGCGTCGGAGAGGTTTGGGACGGTGCCTTATTTGGAATCACGAAAGCCATGGCTACTACTTCTCCGAGAGCGAGAGAGAGAGAGAGAGAGAGAGAGAGAGAGGGAGGGAGAGGGATTGTGAGTGGGATATTACTGGATAGGAGGGGGAGTGTCGATACTGGAAGTGGTGGGTGTGACCATGGGAGGGGTTTTATGACGGGGTTTGGTGGGCAAAACCGGGGACTGTAGGACATGGTTTTTTATTATCTTTTAGTCTGTATTAAATGCACGTTTCCGGTCTGGGAAAGGATTAGATGGGCTACAGCTTACGAAGCTTATTGGACGAAAATTAATTTTTAGCCGACGCGGCTGCTGCAGATCACGCCACGTGTCCTAATATACGTATACGATATATATATATATATACACACACGTCAATATACGTATGTATATATATGTACACACATGTATGATAGATATATATGTATATATGCATGTGTATCAATCTTATAAGGAGCAAAAACGGTTACAACCGTTTACCTCCAATTAGTTTATTTACATGTATATTTTCCTAAGTTAACTTTGTATATTTTTATCATATTCCCTATGTTAGTTTTAAATATACATCCTTATAATCATAAGTCAGGAGATTAGTTTTAAATATACATACTTATCTACCTTATAAGATCCAAGGGTAGTCATAAACTAATACACACATGGCATACATATGGTATAAAATAATAATTAAATAAATAAAAAAAAAGGATAATGGCTGATGTGGCGTAAGTTATAATAGAGATAGTGGGAGCGGACAGTTAGCCGTGCCAGGTGACACGGGCCCACCACCTAGTGTATATATACATGTGTACATACATAAGTATATATATATATATATATATATATATATATATATATATATATATATATATATATGTATTTATATTCATAATGTATAGCACAACTAGTATATATATAACTAGGTGGGACCCCTGTCACATGGCAGGGTAACCATCAGATTAATAGATGATTCGGTTATAAAAACCGAATTTGATTAATGGATTAGTATGGATATCATATAAGGTTAACATTATAAGGGGGCGGTTATGCATAACCGTTTTTGCTCCTTATAAGGTTGATGTATGTATATTTAAAACTAACCTAGGAAATATGATAAAAATATATAAAGTTAACTTAGGAAAATATACATGTAAATAAACTAATATAAGGAAAACGGTTGTAACCGTTATTGCTCCTTATAAGATTGATATATCTATGTATATATGTATATATTAAAATTATAAACATGTGACGTAAATGTATACTACCACAAGTATGAGATTGGCTAAATATCACTGCCTTTCTTGGACTCATCGACTGGGTTATTGCTTTGCTTGGACTCATCGACTGGGTCGGCTCCTGGATGCAAAACGTGGGCAGCGAGAACCTGTAACGTTAAACCAGTGGGCTCATGTAAGACAAATGCACGCTAACACAAAACCAGTTTTAATGTTTGATTCGAAGAAGTACAGATTGAGCGATGATATCTCCCACTCTGAAAATCCCCCCAAATCGGCCATTTGGACTTATTTTTAATGAACGTTCATCGGTGTACATCGTTGACATCATATATGCATTACATATGTTCGAATCGGTAGTCTTTGAATTATTCATTTAGTCCATCAGTAGAGAGATACCGATGGACTCCATCAACCAATCGATACCTCACTACCGAACTACCGATTGAATTATATAGTCCATCGATAGATCACTATCGATGGACTACATGGACGAATTGGTATTAAACTACCGATTTGATGGTTAATGCACATACCACATGTCCATGTACACAAAACATTACTCATTTTTCATACAAAAGAGTAAGAAAATAGGACCATTGGCTTTTATGGCCTGCTTCTATGTTGATTATATATATATATATATATATATAGAGGAATTTTTAGGAGGGACTCAGTTCCCTGAGTCTTATACAGGGAACCAGCATCCTAACCGTCCGATGAGATCGGACGGTCAGATCTATCACCCCCAACTTAATCCCACATCCACGTCATCAACTCCCAACAACAGTCAGATCTCTCTCTCCTCTAACCCCACCTGCAACCATCTCCTTTCCCCTTCACCAAGCCCGATCGCGAACCTCTCCAACAACGCGTCGCCAGCACCGGCGTAGGGGCTCGCCAGCAATGGGGAACTCTGCCGAAAGGGTCGTTGGGATGAGCGAAACCAATCCAACGGTTCCGATTGGCCGGTGGAGCGGTGGTTTGGCGGGATCTGGAGGTACGCCGCCGATTGGGTTAAGGGAGGACGACATCGAGGACGATGGCGAGCTCGGCGAGACCTTATCTGATCGGGGATCAACGGGAAGAGAGTCGTGGAGAGGTTTAGGGGAGGTCTAGGGTAGTTTTAGGGCAAGATCAGGGTCGGGCATGGGTTAACGGCGGTGGTTGTGGGTTTTGGGTTGTTGTGGGGTTCACCGGAGAGGACGAGGGCGGTGGCTAAGGAGTGGGATGGGGTCATGGGAGCTCGGGGAAGAGAACTAGGGACTTGGATAGCGGCGAGATCAGGGTCAGGCATGGGTTAATGGTGGTGGTTGTGGGTTTTGGGTTGTCGTGAGGTTCACCGGAGAGGACGAGGGCGGTGACTAAGGAGTGGGATGGGGTCATGGGAGCTCGGGGAAGAGGACTGGGGCCTTTGGATAGCGGCGGGGATGGTCGGGAAGGCGAGGTAGAGGTGGAGATCGGTGGTGGGCTAGAGCTTAGGGAGTTGGTTAAGTTGGGGTAGAGCTTGGGGAACTGGTAGAGGTGGAGATCGGCGATAGAGGTGGAGATCAGCGGTGGGCTAGAACTTAGGGAACTGGTTAAGGTGGAGATCGGAGGTAGAGGTGGAGATCGACGGTGGGCTTGCAGGTGGGGTTGGAGGAGAGAGAGATCTGACTGTTGTTGGGAGTTGATGACGTGGATGTGGGATTAAGTTGGGGTGATAGATCTGACCGTCCGATTCTATCGGATGGTTAGGATGCTGATTCCCTGTATAAGACTTAGGGAACTGATTCCCTCTTGAAAATTTCTCTATATATATATATAGGGAGATTTTCTATAGAGAACCGGTTCCCTAAGTATTGTATAGGGAACCGGTATCTGGACCGTCCGATCCCATCGGACGGTGCAGATCAATTCGGGGGTCTTAAAACACCCCCCCTCCCCTATCCACGCGACCCAAGCCGCCAAGCCCCTCTCCCGTGCCCTTGACGTCGGGGCCGCCGCCGACGACCAGCCCGCCCCGGCCTCCCTCAACCTCGCGCCGTCTCCCACGCCCTCCCTCGACCTCATGTCGTCCTCCCTCGCCCCGCCACGCCCCGGCTTCCCTCAACCTCGCGCCGTCCACCTTCTTCCTCGAGCTTCCTCCCTCGCCCCGGCCTCCCTCAACCTCGCACCGTCCACCCTCTTCCTCGAGCTTCCACTTCCCGCCCTCCCTCGAGCTCCCACGCCCGCAGCCGCCCTCCCTCGAGCTCCCACGCCCCGCCGCCCTCCCTCGAGCTCCCACGGCCACAGCCGCCCTCCCTCGACATCGCCCGTCCCGGCCTCCCTCGCCCGTCCCCTCGACCTCGCCAGGCCCGACCTCGCCCGTCCCGGCCTCCCTCGCCACCGCCGTCGACGCCTCGCCCGTCCCGGCCTCCCTCGCCCGTCCCCGTCCACCCTCGACCTCGCCTCGACGTTGCCCCGGCCTCCTCAGAGCAGCGAGCCATGCTCGTCATGGTGGACGGAGAGATGGAGCTGGAACTGACGGTGCTCGCGGACGGCACGGTGCTGGCTGTTCGACGAATTGGGGAGAGCACCACCATAGACAAGCTAAAAGAATTCGAAGCCCAGGTCCAGAGCATCGCGAGGTTCCACCACCCCAATCTGCTCCAGATCAGGGGATTCTACTGGGGAGCTGATGAGAAGCTCCTCATCTATGACTATGCTCCTAATGGCAGCCTAGCCAACATATCCTTCAGCAGTAAGAGCCTCTCCGATCTGATGGCAGCCTAGCCAACCTACTCCGGCCTCTATTAGTTGCTACACCATCCCCAGGGAGACCACTCTGAGCTGGTGCGAATGGATGCCGGAGTCTTGATTCCTTCTCTACATCCATTTCTTTTTTAGTTGGAGGCTTTAACAATTTGATAGGCAGGAGAGGAAATAAAGGAGGAAGCACCTCCGCATAGCTGATTTCTGATTCTTTTGTTTCTGATTTATTTTTCCTTGCATCAGTTCTTCAAATTCTTTGCGTTTTTTTTCTTAAATTTTTGTTGTATTATCATACAAAATGTAACTTCGACAATTCAATTATGCAAAGATTCATGTACCACTTGTTCAATTTTTCCATGGGTTAAACACTTTAAAGGGTAGAGATTTTCTCGAGTAACTTATAATCTGATGTAGTTTCTGCGATCATAAGATGCAATAGGGTCTGAGGTGGCAATGAAGATGGATGGATCTCAAAACAATACAAGATCCATCAAACATGAAACCAACCAGCTAAGCTACGATGTCAACAATAGTGATGGAAGAGGCACACACCACATATTAACATTGCCAGCATAATGGTATAACAATAGTGATGGAAGGTGGCTGCGGCCGTGTGAGCTCGAGGGAGGGGGGCGGGGCGTGGGAGGTCGAGGGAGGCCGGGGCGTGGGAGCTCGAGGGAGGGCGGGAAGTGGAAGCTCGAGGAAGAAGGTGGACGGAGCGAGGTTGAGGGAGGCCGGGGCGAGGGAGGACGACATGAGGTCGAGGGAGGGCGTGGGAGACGCGCGAGGTTGAGGGAGGCCAGGGCGGGCTGGTCGTCGTCGGCGGCCCCGACGTCAAGGGCACGGGAGAGGGGCTTGGCGGCTTGGGTCGCGTGGATAGGGGAGGGGGGGTGTTTTAAGACCCCCGAATTGATCTGCACCGTCCGATGGGATCGGATGGTCCATATACCGGTTCCCTATACAATACTTAGGGAACCGGTTCCCTATAAAAAATCTCCCTATATATATATATGTGTGTGTGTGTGATCTTCGTATATACACAAAACGAATTAAAGTAGGTGAAAAGAGGCGTATAATTTACAAGCTCATTCGTTGTTCTTGTTGTCGAGGAAAGTTAACAGAAATCCACTGACGATCCTCCTTGCAATTGGATGGGGTATATGGCGGCACAGTTGGCCATCTAAATAAGCAATCATACCCGATAGAACGAATTTACCCACAGCCCACTTCCTGTTGGGCTTATCTTCTGCTCTTGAGGCTGCTTCTTCACCTTCGTCTCCGCCTTTTAATTTCGGTTTCTGGCTGATCCGACTTAAGAACTTATTTGCTTCCCTTCGCAGTATCCGGATCGTAAAACTCACAAACAGGTGCTCGCACAGAGTCAGCACCGTGGGCCCAATTCTCCACTCCTGTGATCAATATTAGCCCATGAAGAATATCAATTGACAGTGGTGAGCTACAAGTTAGAAGTCTGTAATTGAATACTGAAATCAACTTATGCTGCCAGCCTGCCACACCATCTCAGTTGCTGAAATGAAACAGTCACAAAGTTCTAAGACTACATATTCCACATTTATGTAGGCCTCCTCATCATAGTTGCATCGTAGTTGTATTATGACTCTACTTAGTAAATTGCAAACCCTTTGATCAAAGCTCTCATGTAACGCCCTTAGAATAATTTGTTCGAAGACTTTATTGAATTTGGTGTAAAGTAGCAACCATCTCCTAGAAAGTCCAATTTTATACATTGTGAACAATTATTAACTTGCTGATTTTTCCACATTAGGCTTTTCATAGCTTGAGCTCAACCCAATATCAGACCATTTCACATGGGAAAAACAGGAAACATCTTAAGTGAAAAAACCATTCATAAAGACCAACTTTTGGAACACTCGTGGAACACACAATAAAACTTTCTGAGTGACATAAAAAAATCTCAGTAATTATGAAAACTTACACTCTCACTTTGCAGCTGGCGGAAAGGACGAGAAGCAGTTGAGTTGTCTCCTCTCAACAATGATCTACTCACAAGAAAGCTCTTCACATTTTCAACAATTTCATTAATCATAGAACTATTTGGGGGTAAATTTTTCAGGAAAACCTGCCAGGCAATGAGTTTGTCAATATAATTCACAGTTAAGAAACCACCCCTTTATCAACAACAAGAAACAAAGAACTTTTTTTAACATCCTTGCATAAAAGGAGAAGGGAACAAGGAATATTGCACAGCAATGCACTTGAGATATAATGCTTCAAATACCTTAAAAAAGTGCAAGCCTAAAAAGGAAACAACAGAATATTGAATCGCTGCGCTTCTAAAATAGTGCTCCAAATTTCTTCCCAAATAAAAGGAGAAGGGAACAAGGAATTGCAATGCACATGAGATATAATGCTTCAAATACCTTAACAAAAGTGCAAGCCTAAAAAGGAAACAACAGAATATTGAATCGCTGCGCTTCTAAAATAGTGCTCCAAATTTCTTCCCATATGTACTCTCCGTGCATACATGAGAATTTTAACAGGTAAGTGTCATCCAGTTCTAGTAAGATAGATAGAATTGAATGCATCCCTCAACATAATCCTTAGGAAGCACTAGTTTTACCACCCCGAAGTCCAAAATAGTTCAGATTTTGCATCCAAGACGATAACAAATTGTTATCGTTAGTGCAGTTTCTATAACCACCACATACTGGAATGAATGTGATTAAACTAATTATCTAACACAATGCCAAACACCAATGGTATTGTCATTTGGATCAATATAGCAAAGCATGAACCTGATACTATTGAGCAGAAGAGGAAAGAGTAGTATCACGAATTCCAGACTGTAAACTTCAAATCTGTACCTATACCAAGATAAAGTTGACTGAGACTTTTTTGCGCTTGCAAATTGCAATATCAACAAAGCCAGCAGGAATACTATTATCAGATATATGGAACATGCAGAATGCTCCGTCAGTCCTGCCTTAAGATACTAATTATAAAGGAGGCGAGTTCCAAAAGACTAATACATTTCATGACTGATCATATTAGATGCCCATGATGGGGAAATGGACATTATCTAACCAAATACCTAACGAAGCAAGTGCTCAATTAGTTGGACCAGCCTGATAGCTTCCAATCAGGGGAGATTTCGAGAAGTCAAGTCAACGAAAGATTGGAAACTTAGACATATGGTCATGGTAAGAGACAATGGTGGTCCACATTAACAATATTCAGACGTATATGAATCTAAACAAGAAATGGGTGCACTAGTACCTGTTATAGAGTAGGCAGATACCAGTTGGGAACAGCTTTGAAATTGTTCCACAATGGGACATTGACAACTACTTGTTTAGATGGCTAATAGGCTTGTACATGCAAACAGTAAGTGTGTATCAAAATATCTCTAGAGCAGGTGTGTATTGGTTAGGCTGAGGAACATACAGTCACTAAACGTTAGATGTTCATAACGGACAAAGTGGAAATATAATAAGATCAAATGGAGAGCTTCTTATGCTATTCTTTCTTTCAACGAATGATATAGCAGTCCCCTCAATGGGCCATTTAGAGATTTTCTAAATAACTTAGCATTTTGCATGAACGGGTCTTGACTTCGCATTGTTGGATGAGAAATGGATATGGAAATGCATGAAAAACCTATCAACTGCTAACTACATAAAGGAAGCTGTTAAAAACAGAAAGGAAAGAGGAGCTCTAGCAGCTCACAACTGAAATCACCTAAAGGTGAAAATCACAATATCCATTCAATTACAAATGTAAGACACTGTTAATTCCTGGGCTTGACTGCTTGTATAGCATCAATGCTTCAACAGATTTACTCAGCATATATTCCCTTATTAATGGCTATGAAGAAATGGAAGCACCATAGGATTATCAATAAATCAAATGCAATCATGAAGATACCTATGAAGTGCAACATTGGATAAGCATATCTAGTCATATACATACTCACCTGGTCATCAATAACCCTAACACGTAGATATTCCTGTCTGTACACCACGTCCAACATAGCTTGTAGGTACCCCTCAATATATAGCTGCAATGATGTTATATGCAAAAAGAAATCATGATCTGAGGGGAAAAATGCCATATTGTTTTTCATTTACTGACAGTCACATATCCGAATCTACAAAAAATTTGTTGTGTATTGTTTAGAGTAGAACTGCAAAGATGACAAGTGTTACCTTCACCAAATAGAAAGCTAAGCTACATAATAAAGTAAAGACTACCTCATCAACTCCTGGATTGCGGTCCAGTTTAATTTTTCTATCCGGACCACCTTCCATCACAGCAAACCCCAGCAAGGATGGCTCCATAGCCAATCTCAGTATACCTTGGTGGAAACCAGTAACCTTATGATCACACCACCCACTTAAAGCATTAGTCCATGGGAAGCAGTCCATAACGAAGTTTCTGACATTACAGACTAGAAGAAAATAGCAATTAAAATATCAGAAAACGCAAAACCAATCACATAACCATTACCATGCCATTGAAACCACCTGCCTCTGCCCCTTTTAGTACATTGTCTGAAATTTCAGTAATGGCAGCAAAAAGGGCTTTTGAACCAGCTCTTTTGATCTGCACGGAATACCATGTAGAAGTAATCTCCAAAACAATCAATATGCACAAATGCATTCCCAGACAATCATTATAACTCCAGGCCTGATGCTTACAGTGCTGCCTAAATCGCCAAAGTAGCGCTTTGTCCCCAAAAATCCTTTCTTATTGATACACTTGCTGATGAGTTTGAACATGCCTAGGCCACAGAATAGAAATCAAGAAGAAAGATAGGTGGGTAAAGCAAGCATCTATCCATGATGTATTGATCCATTTCATTTACAAATTACAGGGAAGTGAAAAACACTCAACATGTTAGATGATCGAGATGGAAATCAAATGAAAAGGTCTTGTTCTACATTACAACTCAAGGATATTCCCCCCCCCCCCCATGATTAGACAAGTCTCCTTTATATTTTGTCGATAAACTGAAATGTGTTGTGGCTGGGGTACCCAGCCAATGAACTGTGACCTGTATCATATAACTGACGACAGTGGTAGATGGTACCATGTGCAGCCATGCTACGACTTATGATACCTTCAACTACAGGTAAATAACCATGTATCTGATCTGATCAGACCACAAACAGCACCTAACTTGTACCCCCATGATCAGCATCCCATATCCAAAACATGAGCGTCTAATTAAAACCCCAAATCCCTAGCACATACTTACTCAGACGAAGATTTCTGGCAAAAGTTTGAATAAAATTCGTAGACAACAACTATAGTGCTGTGTATACAGTAACATATGCCTTTACTAGCTCAAGTGATCTCTTACATGTTTGTGTATATTAAAACATGTACCAACCGGTGCCACTATCTTTTTGAGGATAACATTGAACTATCCAAGAGAAACTTGACCATTGAATGACAATACAACTCTAGCCCACAGCTATTTAATTGGTGTATCCAGTCAAATCTCCTAGCGTAAATAACATCCAGAAGAGGCTACACTTCACATATGGCACGTATACTGGCAATGCAGCGATGACATAGGATGCATAAAATATCGATATGTGAAGAGATTAACTATTAACAACCGAGCTAATGATACAAAGTGAATTCACCTAAGGTAACTCCAGGAAGGTTGATTGAACCATCCGAAGGATCAAAGAAAACATCCAGAGAGGATGAAGCAGTGTCATCAAATATCGAAGCAAAAGCTGGTGGAAGTAATGGGCTTCCTTTCGCGACGTACACCGCTCTCATGGCATACCTGGGAAGTCAAAATTATGATTTAGAGTGGGGATAGCATCACAGATTGATCACATAAGTTAAATAAAGTGAGGAAATCACCATGAATAATGTTGTGCACACTTAATAAGCAACTCGCGGAACGATACTAGAGCGTGAG
This sequence comes from Narthecium ossifragum, assembly GCA_963920575.1. Taxonomy (NCBI): domain Eukaryota; kingdom Viridiplantae; phylum Streptophyta; class Magnoliopsida; order Dioscoreales; family Nartheciaceae; genus Narthecium; species Narthecium ossifragum. The sequence continues at coordinate 1,098,334 of OY986973.1, forward strand.
TAAGGAGGACCCCATTCAGCTCTACAACTTTGTTGTTTATGGCAGGAACCTAATAAAGGAGGGGTGAAAAAGAGTCGTTTAGCTTTATATTCATCCAATCTAGTCTAATGCTAAGTCTGCTAAAACACTTGAGATAGTTACAAGCTTTTTTCAGAGACATTTAGAAGTGTTTCCTGCCAACACCTTTATCATACTGTGCAATAATGATCGCAGAGTTTCTTGAGTTGAGCTATAACTTGAAGATGCGTTCCCCGGGAGAAAACTGCCTGTGATCTTTGAAAATCCACAGAATCTAACTAAGAAAAGTGAGTAAGAAGAATGACAAATTAAATGAATAACAATGGAAAAGAGCAAACCTTGATTGGATAGACCTCAAAGTGCCTGAAATAGTATTGCTGATTCTGTGTGCTAGAGTCACTAAGCGAGGCTCTCCAAAAGGGGGCAAGCCTCATTAGTGTTTCTTCATCAACTTTCAGAACAATTGGCTGTAAAGAGGTGCCATCATTAGCAAGGTAGCATTGGCTGTATCCAAATGGTGCATGGAGCAATATATGGATCTCTTGACATATACGCAACTTCTTGGACAACAATGATTGATATAAACATAAAAATCATGGTGTCCAAGAGGCCATGACCAGACAGTAATACTATACATTATTTAGTTACTTTTGCCATCTAGTAAGTACCTGTAAAATGAGGGAAAAGTATTTAACTTGTTTAACATTTGAAACAGTTGAGTCTAGAATGAAGATAACTTGAAGAGCTTTCTTGTTCAAGCCAGAGTCATGTTGCTCCTTCATCCGCAGCATCGACGCAAATGGAGCTCCTTGCCATTTTTCATCCACACTCAATGACTGTTGTCGAAAAAGAGAGCGACTGTGACTCACCTAATTTTCTAGTCCATAACTATAGACAAGAATGAAACTAGAAAAGTTCTTGCAGATCACCGATTATCATATAGTACCTCTATACTTAAGCAATTAGACCTATGCTGATTCGTAATCGATGAGTTTAGAGTAATATTTGCAAGTTTTGCAATGACAATTGTGGAATTCGCTGGTAGTCCGCTTGCATCTAGGCCCTTTAGAAAGTCAGCACCAACAAGTATGTTAAAAACAAGCACAGATACCACAGAAACCAGGAGAAAGACCCAAAGAGTGTCAGTTAGAAAATACAAGCAAGTGAAATTTGTTGCAATATCATAAACTCTGTGCAAGTGTAAGTGATTAAAGAAACCTAGGCAAAAAAAAGTGCATTAGAAACTGAAGATAGCAAAAATGATCAAATTATAAACAAGTAAGTCGATAAGCCGACATATGATAATTGTGAAACCAGATTGAACTGGCCTAATAACTTTTTGAGAGATCTGAAACAAACACAATCCACTTTGGTTTCCATTTATAAGATCATCACCACCTTCTTTACGATCAACCAAGCTGTGTCCAAATAAGATAGGGCTAATTAACAAGTATAAGCTGAGAAGGGTCTGAGAAGAGATATTTACTAACCATTGGTCAGAGGATGTAGCACTCTATAACAAATTCCTAGCTAGTAGGAACCTTCCAACCAGGGGTTTTTTACTTGAACCTAGAAAGCCAATTCACAAGTAGGACGAACAAAGAGAACAATACAATGAGATCTTACTCAGAAGTTAACCTCCATAATGACTAACCATCTTGACTGAGGCCTCAGCCAGATTCCTCTATAGAGCAACAAACAATCATGGCCTTACTTCCAGCAAATCATTAGAACTAGAACTGAACTACTGTTTGCTTTGTTGGAAGATTTTCAACTAATTACTACCATATGCAAGCATCTCCATAAACATGAAAATGAGGACCAATCTAGTTTCCCAAACATGGAAAAAATGGTAAGGAAGTGACAATCTGGCATATAAAGCGGGCAAAAAGTTGAACAGACACGACTTGGATGCTTCTCATGTACCAAATAAGTCTTCTTGAGCACATGGAAAAGCATAAAGGCATTGGTTTACTCACATTGTTCATCTCTGGGAACAGTAACAAATTTGCCTCAGGTAATTTTGGTAGTAAATAACTAAAGAAATTTTGGTTCCGTAGGAATTTTGTGTGTGTGTGTGTGCTCACGCGCGTGCGTGCGTGTGGGTGTGTGTGTGTGTGTGTGTGTGTGTGTGTGTGTGTGAGAGAGAGAGAGAGAGAGATTTCAAACCTGCTTATCATTCTCAAGAATGTAGGTCGCCAAACTCGATACTCTAAATTGAATATTAGCACGTGGTAGATGCAGCTTCTCTACCTTGCGACTACCAGGAAGCTCACAAATTCTTAGCACCCTAGTGAGTCCATCTGCATACACCTCGTACCCCAGTTTAAATACTTCTAATCCACTTGAATCACTCAAAACCCTTTTTTCAGCTTGGATTCTCTTATTAAACGGTAGATGCAGAACCAACCCATTATTTTGTCTCATCTTGAGAAATGGTTTCCATGTACACACCTTGTCGATGCTAATTTCTCGCGAGACGTGTGCATCTACAAGAGAGAAAAAAAGGAAGATCCATATAGTTCTACAAACTTTTTAAATCTGTGAAACATAAGCACTTAAGCTGAACTTCTATTATAATGAGATACTTCTAGTTGAATATAAGCTAAAGACTGAAAAGTTAGCTTATAAATAATGACACCTAGCGCTTTCATATGCCAATGGACTTCCATCAAGACGCTTATAAAATCTGCAAACAGTTGTCATCCTGCTTCTACTTAACATCACTAGATATCCACACTTCATTAGTCCTCCATTATAGATTTTAACCATAATGAATTGGATAATTAAGCCTGTGAACCAATCCTATATAAATATAAATAACAGAAAAGATGAATCAAATTCCCGGTTTGGAAGGTTATAGGGATTGATCAAGAACTAATATCTAGCAACATATCTTTCGCCACATGCTAAAAAGTGAAAATTGGTAAAGAAAGTAGACCAGGCAACACCTACCAGCAATGTGAACAACCAGCTTATGTGGCAAATTTAAATCATCCCAAACATAATCTACAGAATTTCCAGGGTGCAGCAAATCCAATTCCATCAGATCCTGAGAAAATCAACAGAGTGACAAAAACCGGGAAGTTAGGTAAGACTTAGCAATATCCATCATTTCAATCTGCACCTGCAACAAAGCGGAAAGATGTGAAGCTAAACCTTCTGATGATACATGATAGATACTCCGTGCAAACGATTTTCAATCCGGTAAGGCAGTGCAACATTTGCTGGCATATAGTAGTGCAAAACTAGACTGGAATTTTCTTCTAGAATATGAAGGGTAGCAAACTGCATCGGCTTGTCATCTTTTGCACCTGAGGGATTTGAATGATCACCAACATTATTAGAGAGGCTCTTAAATTTCAAGTAAAACCGCCCAAGTGAAGAGATACATATTGGGCCAGACCAACTGTAGCCCAATTCTTTTAGGCCAAACTGAAAAAAGAACAGGGAATCCTCATTCGAATTTCTGTGCTTTCTAAGAATGGAGTCAAAGAGTCCCGTTTCTCTACTTTTTCTCGAAGTAGCTTTCCTAAGTTGAAGTGCTTCTTTCTGTTTAGCCTCGATGAGAGTGATCACATCCAAGTCCCCCTAATCAAGACAATCACAATTTTACACAAGAAAAGGTAGCCAATAGACTTAAACCAGACTAGAACTAAATAAATAAGTAGCATTCCTCAGTAAACCTATGGAAGAAAGGATCAGACCTCCAGATAACATTGGCGAACGAGAATAGACTCATTGGATTCATTAGATACGATGCATCTTGGGACTACGCATACCAGTTGAGATGGCACAAAAACTTTATGTGTACATGGTTTTAGTGAAACTCCAAGCTTTGCCACGTGGTTGACCCCAGAATGCTCAGCTTCCAAGCACAGCTCCGTAAAACCAGATAACATATCCAGGTCTAACAATAATTCTGATGACCCTTCTTTCAGCCACTTAAGATGCACTTTCTTTGATCTGATCAGAAAAGATGCAATATCCCATGAAATGGAACAAGTATATCTGGCCTTCAAAAGCATCATAGATGCACAAACCAAGAAAACACATTCCAACGAGCAATAAAGCATGAATGTGGAAGATGCCTGTTCCAACTTCCAGGCTATTTACATTTTCTAATACTTACTTCAAGAACCATGATCTAGTTGACTTGGGATGCAAAAGACAACCAAGTTCAGGAGGAAAGTCGGAGCCATACTTTTCAGCTTCAGCCCTGAACAATTTAAGTAGTTATTTCCGACCGAAGAAGAATGAGAGTAAAAAGACCTGACTAGCCTAACCTTACCATGAAAGTGGCCTCTGATTGGAAGTTGAGCACGCCAAGGTAAGATCAGTATCATTCAGTAATGTATATGATGTAAACACAGTGGCCTGCACATGAGTAGAAAGGTTAAACACCAAAACAGCTGAACTTGAGATTTATAGTCAAACACAAAAACAGCTAAACTTGAGTTTTTTCTATGTGGAGCAAACCGATAATCGCATTATGTGAAAAATATCGACAAAGGAAATCTCAGGTTTCAGTAAAAGAAGAGGGGGAAGTATTCCAGCTACCTCCAAGATACCCCTGTCTGAACATGAAAGTCTTAAACAGGCAAAATACTTTCCTCCACCAAATACCAATTCTATATCAAGAAAATGAACATCACTTTTCTGTTTATTCAACTTTTTGATCCAGTCACCGCTATGCACTGGCTTGCACTTTGAGCTGTATGAAGTCAAAGTAATTGTGAAGTACATAATGTCAGGATTAACATAAAAGTAAGAACTTGATCCACATGGAATGATTGCCTGCTTCCCGAATTTGTTAAAATCATCGGTCATGCCCAGATCTGTGACATGTCAGATTAAGAAGACTATAAGAGCTCTGAGTTTTGAACAGGTGTTTGGCTAACAGCAGAATTAGGCTGTACCTGGATCATCTTCAGTTAATAGGACGAATATCTCCGATTGCAAGAGATTATGAACCTGAATTGTGGGGTATATGAAAATTTCTCTCTGCATTTGCAATGCAATAGGTGAACTAATATCCTCAAAGACACTGCTGTCATTTGGAGGACGCACAGGCACATCTCTTCCAATTACTTGGACCAAAAAATGTACATTGGAGACATTATGGCCTTCAACTGCAAGGGTACAGCATAAAGTGCTGAAGAAAGATTTTACTGATTCAACACCAAAACTCTTCCTCAACCTGTACTGCAACTTATCAAAAATTCCAGAGACACGAATAGCTTTTCCACCCTTGATATTCTCCGACCAGCTTACTGTAAATGAATCTTCATTCCTCTCAACATAATCAGAGATTTCAGGTCTAATTGATAGCAGAAAGTTTCCTGCGCAATTACAAGCCAACGCATCCAAAAAAGTTTCGACAACAAATTTTTTCTTCACAAGGGAAATAGATGGTCGACCAAATGTAATCTAATTTCAAACCCTTACCATTAACAAATGTGTTTGCTGAAAACCTTTGCAAGTGTTTGAGACAGATACAGGCCTAGATAATCATAAAACTAGGTATTGAAGTACCAAAAATTTGTAGATGTCTTATGGGGCATAAGCATAGAGCCTAGGCATAAGTTGGGCATTAACATGAAAGCAGGCTTCCTTAAATAAAAAATACACACAAACACAATATTTTATGCAGATGTAACTAAAAAATAGGGTAACAAAAATCAACGAATAGCACCATGCATATAGTTTTAATGTTTATGAAAATGGCATGATCAGGGACTATACGACTAACCTAAGTAAGGACAAGGTGCACAACTTCACATAGCCATGAAAAAACATTAAGGTCATACCAAGAATGTGTCCCCATTGCAAGAAATAATAGAAATGTCCAGTATATAATGTTGAATACTCTATATAATGAGCTATATCTTCACATTCCATGATTTCGTCATGTTTTCCTTCCTAACTGAGCCTATCCAAACTTTCTTATGCCCGTAATAAATCAAGATCCATCCACTTCTAAGATGAGTCCTAGAGTCCTAACCCACTAAAGAAATCACTCTCTACAGCAATCACATAATAAATGCAGCTCTCACAGCTCAAACCTATCTTTTACGCAAATTTCGGTAATATGAAGGTCAAGAGCAATCAACCAAAGGATTTATAAGGCCCAATAAGAGTTCTAAGTATCCAGTTGAATCAAGTGTTGGAGCAATGGAACTCAAATCAAAACTAATCATGCAATGAACATTAATGACACGAAAAGGTATGCAAGGCACGAAAAGGTGCAAATAGGATAAAGATCTACGAGGCACGATAGAAAACATCAATGTTAAGACATCAATGAGAAGTACCAAGACTTAATGACATCAACGCCCTTTTGGAGCTCCCAGACAAATCTAAAGCATCAAAAACTGCCACGGAATCATCAACTGTATCTCCACTTTTAACCAGCACAGAAGCAGAATCAGCATCTGTTTCTTGTGGTCTGTGAAAACGCAATTCCAAAGGAAAACCACTTTCATTGTGAATCCTTAATAAAGGAGCAACTACAAGTGATAAACCTTCCTGCAGAGGGTCCAAAGAGAAACAAAGTTATCATTGTTATAACATATTCCCACTATGACCTAGAGCCACTTGACATATACCTCACTGCCTTTGGAAACTTCAACCACCAGAAATGGTCCAGGAAAGCTTGATCCATCTGTTAGACACAGTTCATGATGGTAAAGGGAAAATTCAAGATCAGAAAGCAAAAAGTTACAGGAAACCTCATGCACAATTCATACGTCTCATTAAGGTTTCCGGTGACCCATGCCAGTGGGCTACTGGAACCGACACTATCGTCAGCAATGGCACATGGATTTGTGATTTAATGCCGACAGGCACTAGCACATGCTGGCCAGCACGAAGCAATAAGGGTGGGCACAGGGTTTTAATGGTTTGGCAAGGGCATTGGACCCTTTCGGACACATATATTGAGTGTTATAGGTGGATTAGGAGGTTGTTTGGGCAATCAAAACTAAAAATAACTGATTTTAAGCCTCAAACATGAAATATATTACTAAAAGTTCCAACGTAACTATTCGTACTCCTGCGGAGGCGGATAGCCTCGCCGGTTCAGCTCGGGATGGCCCCTTGGGGCTTCCTTTAGTTGCCATGTAATCCTCTCTTTCTTCCCCAGCCATTCTGGCTTAACTAATCAAAAAAAAAAAAAAAAAAAACTATTCGTACGCCTCATCAACAATGTAATAAAGCAAGGAGGCTGAAGAAGGGCAGAGGAAGCCGGAGGGGAAGGATGGTGCCGGAATAGGCTAGGGCTGAGAAGAGTTTAATTCTATTGTTACATTTCGGGTGAAACCCATTCAAAATGGACATGAAACCCATTAAATTAATTATGTGAACTGGTTTCGTGTCCATATCAAATGGGTTTAGCCCAAAACATGTTTTCTAATGTGTGCCATGAAAAGCCCTTATATCATCCACCTTGGTGCATGATTTATTTGAAATCAAGCCATACAACTCGATCAATTAGAAGAATTTTTTCTGTAAAAGAGGAAAAAAGGCAAACTTTTCCTCGTATATTTTCACACCAATGTGCTGGATCATTTATCATAGTAACTGAAGCCGACCTTAGTTTTTCTACATAAATTTCAAGTTCAAAATTTGATCCTCCGATTCAAACTAGTCTACAGGGTATTCAACAAAAGAAAGTACCAACTAGGGCAGAAAATAACTACTGTAAAATGGAACCTTGTCCTGGAAACCAAAGCCCTGCTACTACTAAGACGTTTTTCCTAACAGATAATTTTGAACACAACAATAAATTGTGCAAAATTGCAAGGCATACCTTTCTGGGATATAAGTCGAGCTTTCCAGGCGACGACAGAAGCTTTTGAGAGAGAGATGTTGATTGGAGATGTCGAAAATGTTTTATTGCTAGCAAGTGCAACTGATACAAAGCTTTGAGCATCTGGAAGTTGATCAGTCGATGCTACAGACCTTGATTACATGCCATAAACCACAAAATGCATAAGGAACACTTGTAGAAACAAAGAGATGACTACAATAGAAAGTCCGCATGATGAAGCAAAAATACAAGCAAAGTGGTTCACCAAGGAAGAGTCATCCATGCCCTATATTAAGGGCTATTTTCATATTGACACCTACATTATAGCGATATTCCAGAAACTATCCACTTGTCGATATTTGCAACACAAGGTCTGCTTTTGCCACTTTTAAATCCACCTGTTGTAACCTTCTGTCATGATTATTGTTTGAACACTCAACCACGATTAAATTCTGGCTGACTTAATGCAATCCAAGTCCAAAAGACCTAAGTACCTCTAGCCGATATAGAATATAATAAAAAGATACGGGTTGAACCCGAATCTATTATTGACAACCCAGTAACTTACATGTTTTAAAAGCTGTGGTGGTGTTGGACCTGGTGGCGGTTGGGGGGGGGGGGGGGGGGGGGGATGGCGGCAGCAATGGAGGCGGCGGTGGTGCCACCACCATCAATGATTTTAACTGCGTAACTGTGGAAATAGATTTCGAGTACATAGAGAAAAGAGGATCATGCTATTTCTAGGCTTAACGACAGGTTGCCTAAGTTATTAAGAAAAAGGACAAGTACCTTCACAAATCAGAATGAAGGCTAAATGCACTATGCGCAAAAGTATCGGAAATGAAAGGATGAAAGAAATCATATTATGAGAATGTTCTCAGAAAAGTATTTCATACCTTAAAAAAATGCTAGCTGATTGCTCCCCAGGGACCATTACTTCTTGATTATCAGAAAAATGGCAAAGCAAGTTCAAGCCCGACCGGTTTTCTAACTGCAATGGCCAAAACTATTTGCCTGAGACTAAATTATAGGCCTGATAGCATATTTGCATTTTGGGAAACAATCAAAAATCAATGCTAAAAGCAATACTCAGACATTTACCTTAAGCAAATAAATAAGAGTTAATATCATATTTGACCCTAAAAACTTGCTAAATATCATCTTTTACCCTACAATCTTGGTAATATCACATCCCCCCTAAAACATAGAAATCCTTTCAAAAATACCCTTCCCTACAATCTTGGTAATTGGAGGGAAGGGTATTTTTGAAAGGATTTCTTTGTTTTAGGGGGATGTGATATTTCCAAGAGTGTAGGGTGAGAGATATGATATTAACCACACACAAACCCCCCCCCCCAAAAAAAGGACAAAAACAGATGAAAAAATTGCTGATAATAGCTAGAGAAGATAAGAATTTAACTGAAATATCACCAAATCATTATAAAAAAAGCATAATCTAGAATGAAGGGATATAACCAGGTGGCGATGCAAATCATGGAGCAAAGAAGAACAGGACGATAAGGCTAATGGATTGTGAAATTTAGGACATCATGTTAATCCAATGTGAAGGCTACAGAGAGAAGAAAGTCATGACACAAACGCATGTGCACACATACATAACCCACCCACGTATGCTTGTGTTAGGATGACCAATAGCTTTTGTGCATGCCCACACACATGTTTGCGTGACAGAGATCAATAACCTTGCAGCAATTGGCGAATATCGTTGAGCTTTTAACTGAGTATGGACCAGCTATGTTCAGCTTCCCAATCGTATAAAGAAGTATATCCAGTGAAAGCTCGGATAGAGATATATCCACCTGCCAAACACCAAGAATAGGGTCAGAAAATCAATAAATCATAACAGGGATATGTAGACTTAAATTTGATAGAAAGCAATCATATAGACCTTCCAACCTGCCCCATCCTAATATAACAATGAACAGGAACTCTTTGATCCACATTGACTGAGCCTTGAGGTTTAAATCTAGAATGATAGTAGAAGTACCAATCAACTGGAGAAATCATTTTGTTCCTGCGAATTTAGAACATTTCGTGCGAAGTTAAGACACAAGCGCAACATGCATTTATGCAACTAAAAGACACGAACACTAATATAATAACAATGCTCTTAGCACGAAGTATATGTAAGTGTTATTACTCACCAGATGTTTCTTTGTGCATCAAAATAGTCGGCTGTTAATTTGAATGTACTTATGATTCTGAGTTTAGATGGTAGCATCTGCCCAATAAAATTGATCTCATGGAAGCAAGTTTGAAATAGTGGGAATTTGTCATTTGCACTCGAAACTTCATGAAGGATGGTAAAAACAATCTTGTCGATGATTAGCCTTATATGTGGGCATTTACATTGCAGCCCTGATCCATCTCCATGAGTGCTGGATGATTCTCCTTCTGCATTTACCTCAAAACAGTCCCCAACAAGGTATGCAGATCGATTCGGCCTCCTAACATCATTTGCCGAAGAAAACCCATTAAAAATCTTCGCCTTGAATGGATTCCCAGGCTTTTTAACAAATTCTGGAAGCCCATCTACAAAAGCAACAGAGCATTTATTTCTCTGGTTCAGAAGATGAAAAGCTTTGCCAGTCGGTAAATTGCATGACTCGTCTACATCATCAATGTCATCAAGATCAGACTTGCAAGGAAGGGTTTGCCAAAGGGCCCAGCCCTTATCATCAGTGCTAGAGATCTCAACAAAGCCTGATCCAGGAGAGAAATTCAAGCGTAGTGGTTCCCCAGCATCATTCTTTGCACACAGTGATATCAAAGAAAAAGATGAATCTTTTGACATCCACCCTTTCTGGTACCTCACCTTCAGGCAGGCAAGTCAAGAATTGATAGGTGTTATTGCTTCAGAATTCACAAAGTACAAAATGCATTTGTTTCGTCTAGAAAGCAATGTAAACTGCTTTCACTTGCAAGTTTTAGTGACCACTAGGCTTACACTAATGAGTTAACCCATTCCTATTTTCTGTCTTGAAGATGGCATCCATCTCCAATCAGGTATAAGGTGAAGTTCTAAAAGCAATCTTCCTTTCTCTGACATGAAAGTCAAACCAAGCAGGTAATGGAATAAACTGACAGCAGCAGAAAGATAGTGAAAAAAATGGAAAAATCATAGATTCTACGTGGAAATCCACATGGCAATCTAATTACAACTTTACGAGGTAAATTAACTATTTACATACTTGAAATAGTGCTGCCTCTCCAACAAGAGAATAATGGAGAACACCAACTAATCGGTATTTATGATCGACGACTTCAACTGCAAAATACATATGCTGGTGAAGATCCTGGAGTGCCACAATTGCTCCTGTTATAAAATTCAGTTTCAACATTCTTTTCACAAATAAATTCATATTTGACTGATAAAAAGCAATACAGATAGATACCATCAGGTAGAGTGTAAGGCAAATTGTCTGTCCATCCACTGTTTGTGGAGCCATATTGAATACTCGACCTCTCAGCATAGTTCGCAATGGATATGGTTGATAAAGGAGCAACCAGAGCCAAAACCATCTGCACAGTGGAAGTGATTCAGACATGCAACCAGTAAGCCTTGTCAAGGTGAAAAACTGTTTGAGCAACAAATGACACCAGGTCGACAAACATGATCCGAAGGTAATGCTGCATGGTTAGTTAACTGTCAACTTCCATGAGAAACCTGTTCATAAGGCTGCATGACATTAGAGTTAGACTCCATTCTGGTTAGTAGGAAATTAGTTGCTCTCCGCAAGCAGATCTGGGAGCTATCAATTTCATTGTGGAAAACTATCTTCTCACTCGGTATGAAGAGTTTCATGCTGTCAATCAAGGACAACAAGTACACAAGAATGGGCAACAAATTTCACATAGAGAACGATGGCTAATACATATCATGGTGAGAATTAACTATAATGGTTAGCACACTAAGGAGAACCACCATACTTGAAATATAAGGTCAGAACACGGATCAGCAATTGGGATTGCCTGAAATTGGTCCGCAGAATCAAGAAAAAAAATTTGAAGGATGGTAGAACCGTAGAAGTGCAGAACCGTAATGGACAAGAGGAAGCAGATATTGTGCTGAACTCACAATACACCTTTTTTTTAGATATACTTGTCCCCGAATAAAACCCTTTTGACCTTTTGCTTACACTTCCAACGCAGCCGAACTTTGATGAGAGATGAACACAGAAAAATGAACCATGACATTGAAGCATTCAGAAAGTACTGCCACATACACAATGATGAATAAGAACAAGGATGATTATTTGTGCACACAGAAGTCTCGGACTCTATTAGTTTGTCTCTACAACTTGTTTATGACGTTATTTAACTCTAAGCAATGCGTCAATGTCATTTAAGATAGATAAATGATTCTCTCTCCAAAAATATTGACAACCTTTCTCAAATATATTTTTCTCTTCTTCTCCTCTTCTATTCTTCTCATCTTTTCTTGCTACTCTTTATTGTTACTTCAAAAGTTAATGTTTTGGGTTAAATGTTCACCATGAAGTGTTAAAGGCTTGGATGCCCTTGAATTTTAGATTAGTCTGAAAGTAGCTTGTTGAAACTCTATTCTCTGTTCTTTATCATAAGAACCAGATCGATGCCGACCATACTGCAATTGTAACTTATAAACATCTTAAGCATATACCAATAGAGATCCATAGTTGACAATCGCTTAGCTTGTAAGTCTAGCAAAAGAAATAACTTTCAGTCCAGTTACTTCCCAATGTTCATTATCGTAGTTATACCAATATGCCCCAAAAAGTAAAGTTATAAGTAACACTTTTAACCTGAATTTCAGATAATGTTATTGTGAGATCAAAGCCGCGAAGAGAACCAGTGCCAAGCCAACAACTTGTCATGTCTTTTAAAGCAACTTCACCTCCTAAGTTCACCTTTTCAGTTGCAACTGAAACTGTGACATGCTTTAAGATGTCACTATGATGATAAAAGGGAGAAGACTTAATTGCACCATTCCTCACAAAAATCCCCCTTTGAAAAGTCGTTCCATGTCCAGCATGAGCTTCTAGTTGATAGTGAGACATTCTTTCCGTAACTTGGGAAGGAGGACTAGAATTTTCAGAGTTAGACGAAGTTGATAAGTCAGTCATTGTGCCAGCATGAAAGTGGGGAATTGCCGGCTCACTAGTTTGATGTAACAAATCCTTACACAAGCATCGAGTGGAAATAGCCAGACGATATACATCAAATGAGAACTTTTCCCCATAGCTTGGAATATTTAGACTCAAGTCAGCTTCCAAATCAAGTTCCCGAGCCTCATCTAGAAAAGGAAAATAAGACAATGTCAAACCATGTGCTAGATAATTAGAGAAAGAGTCTTTGAAACACAGAAATAGATATAATTTACCACATCCGTCTCGAACAGCAAGTGCAAGGGAAAACTGAGATACGTCGATATTAATAGCTTGTAGGAACTTCAATTTGGATTGTGGACGCCCCTCAGCCTCAGGTATCTCTGAATACGAGGCTGGGAAGGCCAATGTAGAATCTCCGCCAAAGTGACTAGTTGGTCCAAGCGGAATCTCCTCAGAAAACAGCAGGAAAAATTGTCCACATGCACCAATCATCCGTCGTATGGAACTCGTTATTAACAGAAGATATTCTCTAAAGCAGTGAACAAAAATAGCTAATGCCACTGTTTCAAGAAAGATATACCCACCCTGTCCAACATGAGAATTAATTTCATGAGAGCAACAGCATAAAAATTTTGGTGTGGCACTTATAAATATTTGAGAGCATTTATCTATCAATAGATATGACGGGAAATGCAAACAAGCTTGCGATCCAAAATTCCAAATAGTGTGACTGCAACCTCCTAGAAACTCGAAGAATTAACAATCAAAAATTGCATTGTAAACATGGATTTGAAGACGGCAAAGGAAGAGCAAAACAGAAGTAAACCCTCGTGTGGACATCTGCAGGACCAATATTAGCACCTGGAATTTGCAATCAAGTGTGTGAAGAAATCCATCAGCGACAATCGTCAACCTCAGCCTTTTAGATCGATGCACTCCAGATAGTAGGTCCTTGATACAGTGTTCTACAATCAAGACATCACCTAGTTCAATGCCAACAACAACCCAGAAATCCGAAGGTAACCTTGTGATGCCTGCTGTAATTTGGGGAGTGCTTAAGTTATCATTTGGACTAGAAGTAATGTTGGATCCCTCACCATTCAAATCAGGTCTCTCCGGAGTAAGTGATACTCTATGTTTAGAAGAAAGAAAAGATTCTTTTCCCGTGCTGCCACAGGTAGCCATTAGAATATCACCTTGGGGGCCAACATTTAAGGTAAGTGTGCAACAAGAAACAGATACCTCATATAAATGGTTAGGGGATTTCAAGACCAATTCTTTAATGTGCAACATGTCCAATGGAAGTCCTGATTGCGTTTGAGAGCTGAGAATGACTGACTGAAGTCTAGAGATGTCAAATAGCACTTTCAAAGACCTTCCTTTCCAGAAAAGTTGGAGGCAACATTTTCCAATAAAAGTTCCAATAGAAGAACCAGAAAAACCATCGATGTTAGTGGTTGGAATGTCCTTGCAGGTTGGAAGCATGCCCATATTGCTCATGCCACTGCTAGAAGCTCTATGAACCATTCTAGAAGTCCCTGAAACTTGGTTCTTCCTAGAGTCACTCAAGATGATATCCAGTGACCCAAGATCAATAGCAGCCTCAACTCTAATGTTCTCATTCTGTGGAAGTACAGTTGTTTCAGGAGCTCTAGATTCAGCTATGCTCCCGCTTTCGTCTTTCTTCAACAAAGATGTCCACTTCCTGATAAAATCTTGAGAGTACACAATAACAGGGTCAATGTTATTACACAGAGACCCTGCAGTGGAGAACGTGTATTCAAAGAACTGAAAGAAGGGCAATTTAAATAATTGTTAGACACATTAAAGTGAAAAAACTAGATCTGCATGCAGTAAGAGATATGCCGTATCTCCATAAGAGTCCAATATATCCATAACTATTTGTGTAACACTAATGACAGCCCCAAGCAGCTAGACATATTGAGAAAGGTGATAATTAGCTTCTAGCAGCGTTTTTGAAACTCAAAGTTAATGGTTCCGAGATCTATTAGAACATAGTTTTCGTCTATTTGTCCCATGACTTCATCTTATCTATAACCATATGTTTCATCTATACGCGCCCCCAATTGTAAGGATAAGGCTAGATGGTCACGACAATGGACGAGATTGTTAAGCAGCATAATCAAAATCAAGGATAAGGCTTCATGTTAAAAGCATGTAAGCTCACTAACTTGGTTATGTAATCATTGTATTCATTTGGATGCCTTCCAACTCAACCAAAGAAGAAAAAAACCAGATAAAGTAAAGAACTGTCACCTGGAGGAGACTGCATAGCTCATCCATGTATAAGAAAATAGCAGCACCTGTGATTATTCCGTTGAGAGTTATTGACTGACCATAAATTGTTCCGCATACTGAGTGAAGAGAGTCTCTGCAAAAGATTATCAATCACCACA
The DNA here is from genome assembly GCA_963920575.1 of Narthecium ossifragum. Classification (NCBI taxonomy): domain Eukaryota; kingdom Viridiplantae; phylum Streptophyta; class Magnoliopsida; order Dioscoreales; family Nartheciaceae; genus Narthecium; species Narthecium ossifragum. Next base: position 1,113,690 of record OY986973.1, read on the forward strand.
GAGAATGGTAGGCAACACTACCATGCAATAAAACACATGGAGTTGTTAGCAAATTTTAAAAGTACTGCAATGTGCCATTCTTAAACATGGAAAGTTTTATCTCACCTAAAATTCGTCCTGAAGAAACCATAGTGAAACATCTATATGAGTTAAACAATTTCCCACTAACACATTAAGCAGAAGAAATACAGCTGAACCACATAAATGTACATTTGAAGGCTATCCAAAACAAGAACCTTCATATCATCAAAAGACTAGAAGGCATATTGCAAAAAAAAAAACTATAAGATGATGGTAAAGTTGCAAAAATACTTGCTCTGCTAGTTAGGACATGTTAGCTAAATTCCTTTATATGCGTGATATGCCAAAATTCTGATGTGAATACATAACCAATTTGTGGTTTGCCATTTACCTAGTTCTCCACCCAGAACCGATGGCAGACTTGTCACTTACAAAGCAAATTGATTCAATTAGTGGTTTCACATAATTGTTTAAAAATTAAAAACCATGTCCAGTGTGCAATTCTATTATTCAAATATGTGAGATGAAATGTGCATGCGACTGAAAGAGATATCAAACTATTATATACCTCATTCTAGAAGGAAGTTCCAAATTAGCAATCTTACTTTATAGCTTAGCAACGTGTAAAGTTCGCATCCAAATATAAGCTTGATTGTAACCACAATGAGAATGAACACAAACCCAAGTCTGTAAAGAGAGATCATCACATGTTTCCTCCAACAAAAGCATCAATATGAGTATGGTGCAGGGTTATAATGGTGTATCAAGTATGCATAGAAATAGAAATCTTGAGGAAAAATTGTCAGGTTAGAAAGAATTTTGAATTGCACTATTCTACCTGCAAATTGAGGACTCTATAGTCGCTGATGTAGGCTGAATAACCTGAAACTGCTGATTTGCTCCGATAGGTTTGACAAAAGCAGTTACATTTTGAAATTTAAGGCAGGTGTTTAGTGCAATACGACCCTGAGAAATGAATTTTTCATTGGTGTGTGGTTTTGGCATTTCAACTAACTGAGGCTCCTTCAGCCAAAGAAACTCAGCATGTGTTTCAGTAAAACTTGGCTCCCCAGTCAATGCCGCCAGAACAGCTCTAGAAGCAGGGCATACCACAAATTCAATAGTCTGTATATCCAATGTAAATGCATAACCTTTATTTCTCTGCGGAACGACGGAGCTTTCATTGTTTTCAATAACATCTGACGATATTTGCATACTAGGGCCAACAATAGAAAATCCAACTTGAATATTCTTATCTGGCAGCACGTTTAACATTGCAGCCTTTAATTTACTAAAATATATGTCTGCCCAATATTCCAAATTGACTTCAGTTTTCACTCCAATGACTGTAGAAGAACATGAGAGGCACTGTGTCCTGCCGACTGTAACAGACCAATTATAATAGTGTTGCAATTGCTTAAGCAGAAGAGCAGTATATGATACTGATGAATGATCCAGATCAAAGTACAACTTCCCAAGTGTAAAGCTGCATTTCCAAAGCCCATATTGTCCCCTGGTTTGGTATGGATCTATAAGGAAGCTTCTAGTCTCACAAAGGATGAACGGCTGACTGGTATGTTGAACACCCAACTCCTCAAACCTCCTGCAAATTTTTGACCATTTTAACCACAGATCTCGGATACTATTCCTCAAAACAAAGCCCAAACCACTCTCAATGGGAACTGAATAACCCGATATGTCTGCTGTTGACTCACACGGCTGAGCAGAATCAATATGCAATAATATCCGTGGACCGTCGCCAATCTCCTCATATCCTTTAAGAGATTTCTTTCTCTGAACACCCAAATCAGTACCCTTTGCGGAAATACTTGATGACAAGGAGTGCAACAATTTTAACTCTCCAGAAGCGAAGAAAAATGATTCTTCAGTGCAACCAAGTGTCCGAATTACGCACAAATACTTCATCACTAGACAGAGGGAAGGTAGTCTTGAGATGGAAAATTCACTTTTTAACCTTGCATTTGAAAAAGCATCGCCAACCATTACAGGACGAAAATTGATGATAAGTTCTCCAAAATTCAGATTGAGATGAACAAGTAAATGGGAATCATACAAACTATGAACAGGGAAAAGCAAAGGGTGTGCTCTCCTTTCTTGGTTTTGCTTAAAAAAACTCCAAATAGACAAGATGCGTGCAACTGACTGCGACATGAATAGGATAAGGTTCCAAAGAGTTAAAAGCAGCGTAAAAACCTTCCACAATGACATGTTTATGACATCATTGATTGATTTCAAATCTTGGGAGCATGAATTTGTCAACACCCTATAACGTGCTATTCGACGAGCTCGGCCCACAGCCTCGTCAGGAAGTTTCTCCTCGAGCTCATATGTCAAATTCCACTGGTGTTCAACACGGATAAATAATCTTCTGTCACTCGATACCCGAGCAAAATTTTCAATAAACATCCTGTCCCCAGAGTATCCAACCAACAATAGCAATAGCTCATAAGCATGGATGTAGCGCACCCACAGGAGAACCATATTTACTAACCTCTGCAAGTTTAGGCTCGCATTTGGAATCAAATAATAAATTTTCTTTGCAGCTAGCTTCCATAGGTCCTGACCGTTCCTTTGGCTCACAAAGCTATTTACAGAAAATATATCCATAATAATAACCAGAAATGGAATATGCATCGGAGAAATATTGACATCTACAAGAGGAACATGGATATCATAGCCCACAGGTCGAAAATTGTAGAAACTAAAACAAGCTGATGAATTTATCAATGAAGCAATGCAATGGGTTTGAACAGCCTCCTTCAGACCAAGCTCCAATGAATTGCAATCAACAGTCAAAGTATATTTTGTCCCAGTTCGAAATAGTGAGCCAACCAATCCTCCAAAGAGAGATCTGGAGTGAAGTAGATGAGGTTCCAAAGTTAACTTCTTTACATCCAACAAGCATGCGTGAGGGTCAATCAGTTCTATATGCATCTGTGCATCCTGGAAATGTATCTGAAAACTCCTTAGTGCTAAATCATACAAGGACAACATTAGCCAATTTCCCCGTGAAGACTTGAATAAATTTCTTCCAATTATTTCATGCAGCATGGCTCCCTGAAGACCACATAATAAAAGGACATCAAACATGATTTGATATAGCATAAATACAAGCAATGCTACTGATCTATGTATTATCATGTTAGACACATATCTTCAGAACCATGCTTAGAATGCACCTCATCATCTATATACTGACATTAAATACTGTAAACATATTATGGCCATGCTTACATGCATATTTGCACGTAAACTTGGACGATGCACAAATAAACCGTACTATATCCGTCTAAATATGGGTGGATTTGCCAACAAGTTCTTGGTGAGTTGGTAAGGCATTTGCCACTAGAGTCAGTGACCATGAGTTCGAACAATCAGTCCCTCAAAAGGTTGAAAATGTAAAGTAAAGAGGCAAAGAAAGAGTGTGTAGTCTTATGATGAGTTCTGACAAACTACTTTTTTTTTTCTTTTTCTTCTCTTTTTTTTTCTAACTATTTCTTGATAGAAAATTAACAAATAAAATGTCATTTCCGATCCATCGAGATTACCAATACAAGCGTCTATCTCATTCTTTTTGTAACGTAATGCAAATCTTCCTAAGATCATGAGAAAATGGTGCCCAAAGGAGTGCTCGAAGATTACCACTGCAATATGCTTGCCATTAAAATCAAAGCAGTCGTTCTTGTTTTTAAAAAAACTTATATGCAGCAAACCTAAACCCACTCAAGTACCTCAGGATCAATGGAAGCGATCATCCCCTTCCTCTTCCTAGAGGCCGATTCCGGAGAACTCGAACGCCCGATCTCAACCATTTCCCTAACAATCATGTGAAAAAAAGACTACCAACGTCTTAGAATCCACCAATGCCCTTCAAATTACCGATGAAAACCAAGAAAAAAACGTAACAAAAGGCTATTCAAACCTTGGTGCTAGGACCACATCGACACCGCGCACGTCGAGTACAATAGAAGGGCTCGACCACGGCGAAAACCGAACAGATAGCTCTCCGACTTTGGCTCTCTTTACTTCTAACCGGGAGGAGTCCTCGATCAGAGGATTGAGAGCAGAGGAATCGAAGGAAAGATTCTTTATGCTCCCAAAAGAACTCAAAAACCCTATCTTCAGCTCCAGTTCTGGCTCGTAATCCATCCATGGCCGCAACCAAGAAGCTATCTTCGATCGCAGGGCCTCGGCGAATACCATCGCCGCAAATAGCAATCACCAAACCCTAACGATCAAGCTATCCAGTCCATATTCTTCTCGCTATTAACGACATGGAGTTCTTGAACCTAATTGATCGAAGATTCTACGGAGAGAAAAATTGGCGGTAAACAAGAGGAGATGGAGAGCGATACTGAAGAGAGAGAGAGGATATCAGAGGTCATCGACGGTCGGATTTAGGCTGCTTCTATCCGCGCCACGAGTTAAGCTGGTATCCCAATAAAAAAGGTCTTAAATAAACCTCCTTATTATATTCCAAATACTCTTTTTACTCCCTGCATCACACCAGCCCGTCTAAACATCATCTTCTTCGACCTAAATCACCTCCACCTCCTTCAAACTAAACCCATCTCCTCTAACTTTTCTATCTTCTCTACCATCACCTCCCTGAACCCGCCGCTCACCCAACAATCCAACTCATATTGTTCTTTCCCCACCTCCCTCACCTTTGCGCTCCTCCTCCTCCTCCCAAGTCCCAACAGACCTCGTCCTCCAACACAATAAGAGCTATTACAAATCATTTAGCACCGATTTATATAGCTTCAGCTCCACGTTCATTAATGTTAGACTCGTCAATCATTATGCTGCAATCTAGCTATGTTGTTGCATGGTCTTCACCATAAACAAGCTATTATTCATATAGTATATACTATGTGAATAATATATAATATTTTAATATTATTCATATAATACTATATATATTATTCATATAATATATATTCAAATTTAACTTTATTACATCAGTGAACGTTATATGAATAATATATATAACATTATATGAATAATATTTTAATATATTTTAAATTTTAACTTTATCACATCATCATGTGAACATTATATGAATAATATATATATATTATTGATATTAAAATAATATAATGACTTTATTGAGATTAAAATAATGTTCACATAATTTTAATGTTTACATAACTTTATTGAATATATTTTAATATAAATAATATATATTATTCATATAATGTTATATATATATAATTCATATTAAATTCATATAAAGTTGTGAATATTATATATATATATATATATATATATATACTAGTTGTGCCCCATGCCACATGGCATGGTAACCACCAACCACACCCCAATAACTCCCTCCCACTAAACCCCCCTAAACCTAGGATTATCATACCACATAGGCTCCACCTAAGATATTCTCCCGCCACGTAGGACAACGAAAGTTTCACTTATAACCATAGCTCCTCTATATTATCAACCTTATAAGGAGCAAAAACGGTTACAACCGTTTAACTCTTATTAGTTTATTTACATGTATATTTTCCTAAGTTAACTTTGTATATTTTTTTCATCTTTCCTGTGTTAGTTTTAAATATACATCCTTATAATCATAAGCTAGGAGATTAGTTTTAAATATACATACTTATCTATATTATAAGATCCAAGGGCAGTTACTTTTATGACTCATCATCTGAGTCATAAACTTATACACACATGACATACACGTGGTATAAAATTATAATTAAATAAATAAAAAAAAGGATAGTGGTTGATGTGCGCGTAAGTTATAATAAAGATAGTGGGGGTGGGCAGTTAGCCGTGCCATGTGGCATGGGCCCACCACCTAGTTATATATATATATAATGAGCAAAAACGGTTATGCATAACCGGTTAATATAATACGAATTAGTGCAAAGTTGGATAAGATTAATATAATATGCATTAAGAAACTAAAACCCATGTGTTATATTTAAATGAGGGATTCAGTTACTAATATAAATCATAATAGAATAGTAATCTAATCTATTAATCCATCTAATCTAATTTATATTATAAGGTTCCACAAATAACAAAAGCTACGAATGCTTTTTCCTCTGTAAAACCGTGTAATTTGCACAGAAATCCACTAATATATATATATGATTAGATATCGACTGATCAAAAAGACAATCAAACACGTGCATCTATTATCCGATGCATGCATCTTATGATCCCATGTATCACATGATTTCACCGACCAAACGATCCTTGTAGTACCTTTTATTGGAAGCTATTATTATGCAACAAACATGTTGCTTAAAATCAAATATACGCATGAGACTCGTGTCCACAACGGTCAATTCTTTCGTCCTAAGGGGTCGCCCCTATCTCTATTGATTTGGGCTAGGCCAGACCAGCCCATATATACATATGGGCCCCAATTTATTCCTTATTTAAAGTCATCAGACCAGTCACATGCTCATAGGGCTGTAATCCAACTGACTTTAATTGAGTAGCTCGGGCTCGAGCTCAAGCCGAGTTCAATCACAAATAATGCTCGATTCTATATCCAACTCGAGCTTGACATTATAGAGGTACAATCCAGAAATACAATCTAATAAACAAATGTAAAAAGAACCTTCCATGCTTATATTCAACCATCTTAACAATTCTTTTCGCAGAACAGGAAGCAAGAATCAATACTAGATTTTCAATGCCACCCCGACCTTGAGAGGTCAGTGCTCTCTCTTACTATATATACAGATCAATCAACACTACAAACTAGAGTTCAAGTAGATGAGATCATGAGAAATCCAAAAATCACTTGACTCTTTATTTTATATGAACTTATTAAATAATAACTTTAAATTAGACTCTAAGAAAGATTTATAATTTGGATCATATTAGCATTGTGTATATATATAGAAAACAAAGCAAAGAATTACTTACAACATCAGTGAGACAGTGACCATACTGCTCGTTATAAGGTTATAAACAACTAATAAACAATAAATCACTCGTACCCATCCCCTTATAATCATAAGGGACACCTTCAAGGCTACAAATCCCTCCTCTATTCAAAGTCACGTTACTATCATCTCTCTCATTTCAGTATCCATAACAAGACACGTAAATTAAAGCAGTCATGTCATGTATTCACATCTTGTAACACCGACCAAACCTTCCTTAACTACCAAGCCAACCGAAAACCTCCACGTGTCCACGCACGGACCACACCCAATGCCGGGTCCAGAGCCGCCGCTGCCCTGCGCCGGCGATGGTTACCCGAGCCGGCGACCTTCCATCGCGGACCCCTTTCGCTTGCTGGTCAGGTGCGCCGGCGACGGCGACGGCGTTATCGCCTCGTGCTGGCCTTCCTCGGACACGCTCCATACGTTCACCGACCGGTCGAGGCTTCCACTGTACACGACCCACCTCGATTTCCCACCGCCATGATCACGACCATCCGCCGGTTCCCGGTCCTCCTCCACGGCGAGGCATTTCACGGGTCCCCTGTGAGCTGCAAGCACCGCTATCCGCTCGTGCGCCCCGCCCTTGTCCCGCAACCAGACACACACGGTCTTGTCCGCTGACCCGCTTACCACCAGCCCTCCGGCCACCGCGACGCACAGCACCGCCAGTCGGTGCCCTCTAAGCTTCCCGCTGTGCTCTATCCTCGGCCCCGATAGGACCCAGCAATTCACCAACCCATCAGACGACCCCGCGTACACCACGTCCCCGCCGGGACTCACCGCAAGCGCCGTCACCGCGCTCTCCTGCCGCAGCAACGTCTGGATTAACAAGTGACTCGTGCCGGCGCCCTTCGTCTCCGACACCTCCCGCCGCCACATCTTCACCGTGCCATCGGCTGAGCCGGTGAAGAACAGCCCGCGCGGTGCCACCGCCACCGCGTTGATCGCGTCGTCGTGGGCAGTGACGGACTCCAGACATCTAGAATCCGAGATGCGCCAGACCTTGAAGGTCTTGTCCCACGAGCCGGAATACAGAAGCCCGTGCTCCTCGTCGAGGCTGAGGCACGACACAGCGTCGAAATGGCGGAGCCAGACGGCGTTCCTGTGGCGCCGGACCTTGACGTAGCTGTTCGGATTGATGGAGCTCTTTAAGTAGTCCCGGAGCGAAGGGAGGCTCCCCACGCGCTTGTAGTTCGTTGGGTCTTTAGGGGAGACTTTCCAGACGCGTATCTTGCCGTCTTGGTGGCCGGTGAAGACACGGCCTCCGACGACGACGATGGCCTTCACGAGGCCGCTGTTGGACTTGAACCCCGCGAACTCCTTGCGTCCCTTCCAGACCCGGATGTTCTTGGAGTCGGAACCAGTGTACAAGAGGTCCCCGGCCGCAGCGAGGGAGTACACGTGGCCCTCCTCGCGGACGAGGGAGCCGACGAGGCCGGTGGAGGGGTCCTCGGACAGGTACTGATACGCCGGCGACCGGAAGGTCCACGGGGACTTCACGTAGGGGGACGCGGTCGCGGGGTTATTCCACGGAGACATCGCATAGGGGGAGGAGGTCCCCTCGGCTGCGCCACCCCGATCGGAATAGTATTCACCTGGGCTCGCGCCGGCGTGGTTGGAGATGCCCTTGCTTACGGTCACGGACTCCAGCTTCGAATCCGAGTTGAAGAGGGCGGCGAGCTTGGTGCTCCGGCCGCTACCTCCGCCGCTCTCTTTGTCCCTCATGCCCGCTAGCTACTTTGATCACAATAAAGGCGGAACAAAGGAGGTGAAGAATCTGGAGGAGAACCAGATGGGAAGAAAACCGAAAGGTTTAAAGCTATTATGGCAAAGATGAGAGAAATATGAGAGCCAGAGAGGCCGAGGGTGGATGGCCTTATATAAAGGCTAAACAAGAACGTGTGGTCCCGATGGAAAACCTGCCACGTGTAAGAAAAATAGCTAACGGGGTGAGTGCTCCAACCGTGCTGGGTTCTCGCCGGAGCTCGGTTGAAACTAACGTGGAACGTTTTAATTGGTCGAGAGCTGAGGAGGAGCTCTTTGAAATTAGACAGCTGACCTACAATTAAGGTATGAAAACGCTATTGCACCAATGAGTCAAATTTAATCATGTGCTTCCGATTTAATTCGGGTCAGCTCGATTGAGTACAAAGACAACTAACTTGAAATCCATGAGTTCCTTCAATTTGTGTAGCTAGGTTGACTGGTCAAAATTGAATTCGTTTCAGCCGACAAGTTGGCAGTTGTTTGGTGATCCCAGGATTACAGAAACTGACTTCTATGAAAAATCGGAAAGTTCCAGAAGTGCACTTTCCCAGGAAGTCTTCTTACTTGGCTCTGCACGTTTATGATGCCTTCCATACGTCTGCAGTCCAGTCCAGAGCCATCGGCGGTTAACCGGCGGCGTGGCATCTCCGGTTCTCCGCCGCCGTGGGACGCTTTGCAACAGGTGCCACGTAAGAGGAGGGGGACGGTCTCTTGTTTGGTAGCATACCAGCATACATAAACTTTATATTAGGTTGGGAATATATCTGCTGTTAGGTGCCACGTATCTGTCGTTAGTTGGACACGAGAACGATACGCTCACACCCGACACGTGTCAACTTGCCATCACACTCTACATTATTAATTTCTTTAATATTGCCATTTGGAGGTTACGCGTCCTTTTTGATCACATTAAAGAATAATTTCCATGGATTTACTACTGATCTAGGCAAGCTCAGGATCTTGTTTATGTCATAGTCATGTCACACTTGGATCGTTTTGGATACTCTTCGAAATTAATCGTTCAATAAGGGCCCGTTGGATTAAGGGTTGCATAAGTTTTCATCATGGACAAAGTAAAAATTATGCGAGCATCAGGCTAAGGTAGTTACGTAGGATTTAGAGAAAAGTGTTTTGATGTATAAACGAGATTTATGAATACTTATCATCGATCCAAACGGGTCTTAGGCAATTAACAAGCGATAGACCATCACGTGGGTTGTATCATATTTAGAGTCCGTTTGGATTTAGGATAAGTATGCATAAATCCCTTTTATGTATTCAAACATTTTTCTTTAAATCTTATATAACTATCTTTGATGTTTATATAACTTTTACTTTATCCGTTATGCAGACTTATCCCATCTTTATTCCTAACATATGCAAATGACTTGATGACGTGGGGTATCCCTCCGTGAATTAGATCACATGGAGGGAACAGAGCTACTTAACAGATTACAGTGGCCAAGTCTGATTTGTTAGCACGTCCTTCAGTAGCGGAACCAGGATGAGATTTAGGGGGGGCGAAATCTAAACCAAAATGATCAAAAAAAAAATTCTTTTAAGTAATGCAAAAAATACATTAGAATTACAATATCAAATATTAAGGAATAAAAACAATACACATATTAAAATATACGCACCGTGCTATGTGCTGCGATTGAGAGGTGGAAGTTGGATCCTACGCTTTTGCATTTTTTGAAAACGTTGCAAAATGACTTCGTTCTCATATCTTTTGATACACTGTATTCCAACCACTCATAGTCTTTAAACCATGTCTCCCTAAAACTCCTCATATCTTTTCCATATTTTTTCTTGGGAAAAGTATGACCAAACGGTTGACAAAGGGCCTTTGATCAAGTACTCCCTACGAATTTCATCCCTAATCCCAATATCATATGTTTCAATGGGTTTACGCAACCCTGGATCACCAACAATATCATTCAAGTGATTCAACCTTGGGTCACCAATAATATCATTCGAATTAATTAAACTAGTTCGGGGTTTTTTTGAACTAGTATTCTCTGAAGTAGTATGTAAGTCATGAGCATTAGACGATTCACCGCTTGGTCCGCTTCGTGGTTTTTTTATCACAAATTTATCCATTATCTAAATAAAACAAAAAAAAATCTATAAATAAAAATACAACAATTAGAAATCAAACTAATCAATTATAAATATTTTATAAATTATCAAAAAATTAACTAAATCCTAACAAATAAATAATTAACTAAATCAAACTAATAAATTATAAATCCTAACATTAACAAATAATTAACTAAATCAAATAAATTTTTTAAAAAAAAACCATACCTGGCAGCCTACTCTGCTTGACTGCTTCAGACCTGTGCAAAGTTCCTCTGTGCAACAGAGAGGAGGCCGCCATCAGGGCGTGGACGGTGCTCCCGTGGTCCGTGGAGGCGTGGAGCCGTGGAGCCGTGGAGCCGTGGAGGAATCAGGAATGGGAGGACGAAGTGGCGGTGCCGGCGCGGTGACGTAGATCGGTCGATGACTATGAGGCGGTGGCAGCCGCGGTGGAACAGCCGAACAGGAGAACTGGAGAAGGGGGCGGCGTCGCCGTCGGGAGGGATGGGTTGGGGCTGGGAAGAGAGGAGCGGTGCTACGATGGGCCGACACCAGGCGAGGATCGGGTTTTTTGAGGATTGAGGAGCAGAGGAGGAGAGGAGTTGGGGATGAGGATTGAGGAGCAGAGGAGGAGAGGAGGTGAACTGGTGAAGGGGCGGGCCGCGGGCGCGCATCTACCGGTCTAGTGGCTAGTCCGAGACTTAGCGGAAGGATTTCCGGCGTCGCCATGGGGGGCGGCCGCCCCCCCCCCGGTTCCGCCACTGACGTCCTTTATTTGTTTTCGACAGCGTCCCATGATGTAACCCGGAATTCGCTGAAACAACTTTGATTCCATGGGGTTTGGCTACATTTGATATGTACTCACGCAGCAGCTTCATCTGTCACGTTGATGTGTTTGTCTACCCGATCGTGCCAATTAAAATCACGTTCTATCTCTGCCTTAATAGGCAGCACTTGTGATGCATGCTGCAGTTGTTCAATGTCATTGGCATTCTAGCAATATACCATAGACATTCACCGCACCGTTCAATGCCGCATCAGATGAAATCGCCGAATGGATAGCTTCATCCGATTCAACAACACAATAAAACGTTCAAAAATGATTTATGTAATGCACATGGCATATATATATATATATATCCATAATGGGCTGTTGATTGATTGACATCTATTGGTAGCCAACTACTGATTAATTAATCTAGTCTATTGATAGTTCATTATAAATGTACTAGATAAATAATCAATAATAAATTATTGATAAATGATATATGTAATAAAATATTTATTTAGCTATGTAGTTCATGTGTTCAGAAATGGCAGGATGACTTTACTAAGGTTGGCAAGGTTTTCACCTTTTTGATTTGTTTGAGTTCTCACTGATATGGAAAAACCATTGTTGCTCTCATCTCAGCCAATAATTAAGACGAGGATCTAATGAACCTTTGAAACGAGCACAGCTACATTTCTTTCTTTCATCAGATGATCCATAAAGGGCAGACCAGCTTCTCCACATATCAGTTCATCTTTGGGCTTATCTTTTAAAAGAAGGAAAAAAAAACTTTATACTTCTCAGCCATGCAGGTGGATGGTCCCAAGATGCCCCTTTGGATTGGAGAGGCCACCGAGCGCATAACAACAAGTGAATGATTAGAAAGCAAAACTATGGACCCCGTAAGTAGGGCCACTGTCATTGATATAGGAGGACAGCATGTCACTATAGACCCCGTACGTGGTCTCTCTTTCATTTAGACATATGAATGATTAGAAAGTAGAAACTAAAGGGCTTACATTATTGGTTGTGTGTGCATTCTATAGTCGATCTTCAGATCTTGTTTTCATTTGCAACTCAGCTTCTTGTCTGATCGAGTGCCAACTCATCATCACGTCGTCCAGCTCATGGTCCACACAGTTCAGACTGGATTAGATCGCGTCGACCTGGAATATATTCTAATTATAAAATTAGGTTTGTGTTTAGCATGTTGCATCTAATCATAATCATATCGACAGTATCGCATCATGTAAAACTGATATTATCTCATGACAACACCTATACGCCTGACACTGTTGTGCCGGACGGACAACTGCGCCAAGCCTAATGGCTTAGCTTTATGCGTCGAAACCAATCGGGCTTTGCCTATGAAGCTCAAATATTGGATTGTCTCAGACAACTAGCCCAAGCCTAATAGCTACGTTGCTTGATGTTTCAAAACCAAGCGGGCTGTGATGCTCTCAGCTATTCTAAGGCCCAGGACTTAAGTGAGCCTGACTACCTGGGCCCAATGGGGTCATAGGCCCAGCGATTCTGCAGCCCGACTCGTACCACGGGCACATCCGATTCTCTGACACGATCAACGGTTGCAGAGACCTGAAAGCGACATCTCCAATGGGTCCCGGCTGCAAGATTGACGCTGGGCTGGGCCCCACTACCACTGGCCATCCTCAATCCACGTCAGCGTCATGACAGCAGCGGGTCTCGCCCGAGACCCAGCAACCCGATCGCCTACAGCGCCCCCGATCCGATCCTCCGACCAATCAAGTAGGAACTCCCAATCAGGCGACGCCACGTAAACATTCTAAGTAGTTTCCTTACAGTTGTGCTCGCAGGGGATCCAGCTCCGACTGACTGGATACCTCCTTCTCCCACCTCTTACTCTCTACTCCCTTCTCAGTTTCCCCACCACGGCGCGTTGAGACAAAGCCAGGGTCAGGGCTAGGGTTAGGGCTAGAGTTATTGCTTGGAAGTTTCTAAGTGGTAGATGCGAGGAGGAGATGATGGAGGGTCTCCTTGGGATGGAAGCTAATCCATAGGCGTTCTACTCCGCCGTGTTCCGGAAGGGTGGCGATGGCCAGCACGATGCTCCCTGTTGGAGAAGCCGTGGAGTACTCCTTCGCTTTGGAGTACTATGGCCCCCCAATCCCTTACGAGATCCCCCAAGCTATCCCCATCGAGATAGAGCGTATTCCCGTCGCGGCCGTGGCGACGCCGTCATCGCTCCACTCTCGTCTCACTCTCCCCGTTATCCACCCCCTCCCATCCGCCGTCCCCCTCAAGAAGCCTTCCCCATGCCGCGCCGCCTCGGCGGAGGAGCCTCCCAACGCCGTGTCTCCGACCTCTGTAATCGAGAATTATACGGCCATAGATGGCGGGCTCGACCAGGAGACCTCCGGCGAGGTCGCAAGCTCCGGGGGGGTCGGCTTCTCCAGCGAGCTCAACGACGGCGGCCAGAATCGTGTCTCCACTGAGTCGGCTTTCAGCTCCGAGTTGGCCTTCCATTCCTCGGCCTCCGGTGACGACGAGCCAACACCGAGCCACGCCAGGCGCCCGCCTGTGGTGACCTTCCAAGCCTCGACCGAGCCGAGTGAGTTGTCTTCCCCTGCGAGAGATGATAGATCGGAGGAACCGGAGTTAAGAGCAAAAAGGGGATCCTGCTATCGATGCCATAGAGGGAGCCGGTTCACAGAGAAAGAGGCGTGCCTGGTGTGTGACGCCAAGTACTGCAGCACCTGCGTACTGAGAGCTATGGGGTCCATGCCCGAAGGGAGGAAGTGCGTCTCTTGCATTGGGTCCCCAATCGAGGAATCCAAGAGGGAGAGGGTAGGGAAGTGTTCAAGGATGCTCAAGAGGTTACTGAGCTCGCTGGAAGTCCAGCAGGTGATGAAAGCAGAGAAATATTGTGAGGCGAACCAATTGAGACCGGAGCATGTCTGTGTCAATGGAAAACAGCTATGTGCCGAGGAGATGGTTTTATTGCAGAGCTGCCTCCCTTCTGGGAAGCTGAAACCGGGATACTATTGGTACGACAAGGTCTCAGGACAATGGGGAAAGGTGCGCATTAAAACACTGGATTTTGGATACGTTATATGTCAAATGTTAATCGCCAATAAAATTCAAGACTGCTTAATTAGCTCCTGAAACATGGCAGGGAAAAGAACACATATCAAATTGCACAATTGTAGAACTTTATAGCATGTTGTAAGCTTGTCTGTCGTTTGGACAATCTCTATTTTAACTGCTTGGCTGGTTTATGTGGAGAGTATTGCGGGAGACACCAGCCTCTGCATTTGGAAATTATTGCTTTTGTTCCTTCAGTATTTTGTGTTTCTTGAAATGCTAGCTTCCTGCTCTAACTGTGTGAGTTTAACAGGAAGGACAAAAACCTCACAGTATCATCAGCCCGCATCTTAATATTGGAGGCAGTCTGAAGCGAAATGCAAGCAATGGGAATACTGGAATCTTGATAAATGGCCGGGAGATCACAAAGGCCGAGCTGCAAATGCTTAAGGTTGCTATCAGGAAGCAGTGGAAATATCTCTTTGCTTTGAGTACCGTGCACTTAGGATGAAGATAAATGCTTTTTTTTTCCCTACAGTGGGCGGGAGTTCAGTGTGCTGGAAAGCCGCACTTTTGGGTGAATGCTGATGGCACGTATCAGGAAGAGGGGCAGAAGAATATAAAAGGGCAAATATGGGGCAAGGTGAGCTAATTTTTTTCCTGCTTTTCCTTATCCTTTATCAGTTCTTGACTATCAAGCTGAAAGAAGAATATAAAAGGGCAAATATGGGGCAAGGTGAGCTAAAATTGTTCCTGCTTTTCCTTATCCTTTATCAGTTCTTGACTATCTAGCTGAAAGAAATTTCAATTGCTGCTTGTTTGTCAGACTGGAATGAAGCTGGTCTGCTCATTTTTGTCATTGCCTGTTCCTGGTAAAGCAACAAATCCTTCTGGTCAACAACTGAACAATTTGATTGACAGAGCTGTGCCAGACTACTTTGAGCAGAGAGCACTTCAAAAGCTTCTTTTGGTTGGGTATGACGGGTCTGGGACAAGCACCATATTTAATCAGGTAATGCAGAGTTAGGTTCAAGAGATATTTTCATAATTTTAATCTATCTTGAAAAGCAGTTCAACTTATAAAATTTGAAAATCTTTGTGAACCTTATTTGAAATGCTGGATGAATTTCTTTGATGTTTGCATTCTACTCTTTCAAGATGTGGGCTGCTGGTTGATAATCTATTGGTTCAGTGTTATCTTCTGCCCTTTAGGCACTAAGTGTTGGATCGAAACTTGTAGTATTCTACACCTAAATGCTCAAAAGATATTTCTCACCTCATTTTCTGTAGAGGGATTAGCTGGGTCTCAAGGTAGTACATATTTGCTGTATTAACCTGTTGAATGCTTATTCCAGGCAAAATTTTTGTATAGAAGTGTTCCATTCTCAGAGGATGAGCTTGAAAATATTAAACTGATGATCCAGACCAACACGTACTTCTACCTTGGTATTCTACTTGAGAGCCGTGAACGATTCAAAGAGGAGAGTTTAGCTGGTAAAAGATCACAACAGCTTGGTTCTTCTCATGCAGGCATGCCCTTCCCATTGTTAAAGTTGCTATTCTGTTTTCTCAGTTCATGATATAAGCAATCGAAACCTATGAATATGAGATGGGTAAGATCACATTTATATGTCTTAAACAATCAGGGCAACTTTATGGAGGTCTTGAAGAGTCTGTCTGGACTTTTGAGATTCAGAACTCATAGTGGAAAGTGTTCAAAAGGCCATTATCATCTTCTAAAAATAACAGCTGTTGTCTGTTTGATTATATGGAGGACGCACACATATAAAAGAATCGTTGCGGAGATAGTTTATGTATTGGTGTCTATCATTCTGTTGGTGCAGATTTGCATAATCTGCATAACTTTCTGACAACACTGATGATCAAGAGACTTCTTAAATGTTATTTGGTTGATGTAGCATCATATTGCCATGTTTTCGTTCAGAAAATTATGCATGTATGAAGAGCAGCTAGAAATATAAAGCATAAATGTTCCAAATTTTTTTGTACTACCCTATGGTGATACTTCGTATTATTAAGCTGGTTGAATGGAGGGTACATGGAATGTTTAGTGCATATAGTTTCAGTTGGACTCATACCATTGTGCCCATCTGGATCTATTTTGTACCATAGGCTTAGTCATCATAGTCTTTTCATACTTCAATTGTCCATACCAAGACTTTCCTGATGAATGGTTCCCATTGTATGCTTTATTTTTTTAACAAAATAATCATGCATCCTTGTTCTCAAAATTCCTAGTAACTATTAGGAATTTCTATTTGTTACTATAATGCCACGATTTACATACTATGCTGACATTCTTAGTGATGACCTAGCATCCTGAAAAAAAGAATCTGATTTTTGTCAGGGAATGATGAATCAAATCAGTGCCATGATGCTACTGACTACTCTATTGGTCCACGACTGAAAGCATTTTCTGATTTCATTCTCAAAGTTATGGCATCTGGCACATTGGAAGCTATATTCCCAGCAGCTACTCGTGAATATGCACCCCTAGTAGAGGAGTTGTGGAATGATTCTGCAATTCAAGCTACATATAAAAGGAGAAGCGAACTTGAATTGCTCCCTAGTGTTGCCTGTTATTTCTTAGAGCGGGTAAGCTGTATTTCTTTGCTCCCTTATTTCTGGTTTGCATCATAAGTTGCTAGATGCATTCTCTGTTAGAAAAATAGAAATTTCTCCTTACCTTTCACTTGTAATTGTGCTTTGCAAATGCTTAACTCTAAACTATGTGTTCCTGCTTTTAATTCCTTTCAAGAAGAAATGAACCTTTTGAAAGTAAGGTGGACCAGGGTATGTTGTCGTTTATGTAGATGGAGAGAGTAGAACTGTGTGGAATGGCGATGAGTAGCATGGAGAATGAAGTATAAGAAATGCCTATGCACAAACTCATGTCTTAAGAGAGCTGAACAAATGTCTTTCATACTTGTCAATTGTTATCCTTCCTAAGCCAAATGGAAGGCTTGGTGCATTAGAAGCTTGAGCTATGTTTCTGTACTTTTGATTAAACAACAAAGAAGAAGGGAAACGAGAGAGAAGGATTTATGAAATCAGGAAATGCTCTAAGGGGCTGTTTGGCTTTATACCGTGCGGTACCAGCGGGTATCCGCTCGGAATGGCGTCCGCTCGGGCGGATTCCGTGTTTTTGGAATCCGGCCGTTTACCAAACGGCCGGATGAGGCGGGAGCGAATCCGCTCATTCTCGGATTCGCCGGGATACAGCGGATTCGCTCGGATCCGCCCTATGCCAAACAGACCCTAAGTGGAAGAAAACATATTTCAATATTTCAAGATTGCAAGAAAGCATTTTGCGTAACTATATTGTCTAGGGTTAGTCAGACATATTTAGAGTTAGAGTAAAACATAAGAAAGAATGACACTGATAGGTAATATGTGCACCCTTTAAGCTGACTTACACTGACAGCAGTAGCCTGTTATAACTATACTGTCTAGGGGTAGTCAGACATATTTGGAGTTAAAGTAAACATCAGAAGAAATGACACTGATAGGTGATATGTGCACCCTTTAAGCTGACTTACACTGATAGCAGTAGCTTGTTAAGAAGCTTCTATGTTCTATTTGATGTAGTCATAGAAATAGTAGAGTGGAGGTATATCACTTTGTTTAACTTGTTTGTTTAGATAATGGGTATTAGTTAACATATGTTATGTCTATCAATGTTCAGGTTGTTGACGTGACCAAGGTGGAATATGAACCTTCGGTTATGGATCTACTTTATGCTGATGGAATCACTTCTTCTAATGGAGTAGCATGTACAGACTTCATTTTCCCCCAACTGGCTTCTGATGCGAGTGGCATTAATGACTCTGAACACCAGGAGTTGCAACTAAGGTTTGTATACAAGCATTAAACTGGGTGATGTTATCTGGTCGGTAGGGCAGAATGAACATCATTTTCTCAATTTATGAAGGAAAGACAAGTGAGAAGGCATGCATTTCTTATGATTGCGTGTAAAAATCCTCTCATTATTGTCACCTTGTGTGTTTTCTGGTAGATAGTTTGCATTTGGCCTTCTCAATAGGGTTTCCACCCCAGAGATTTTATCATATATGGTGCTTTTTGCTGTCTTATTTCTAGCAAAATACCTCTTTAGGTCAGAAAATTGAGAACACAATATATTATAATTTTTCTTAAGGGGTCAAAAGATAACCTTTTATTTTCAACCCACGAGATTCTTTTTTAGATGCTTTATTTAGAAGCTTTGACTCAGCTTAAGGAAAAGATGAACCATGGAAATAATGAACCTTAATGCTAATTGGAGCACCTTTCTAGTTTTGGTTGATGATCTGAATATTGCTTAATGACATATAGATCACATGCCACTGATAGAGAGATTGTCATATACAGTGCTTTTTCTGTCTGATTTCTAGAAGATAACCTTATTAAGAACCTACAATATTCTTCCTTTAGATATTTTATTTAGAATCTTTGACTCAGCGCAAGAAAATGATGATACATGGCAGCAAGGAACCCAAAGTGGAGCACCTTTTAGTTTTTTGTTGGATGATCACATGCTACTATGTTATTCCTTGCTCAATATGTGCCACTCAGGATTGCTGATGCTTCAATAATTAACATGACAGGTATCAGCTCATCAGAGTTAACTCCAAAGGCTTAGGAGAGAACTGCAAGTGGTTGGAAATGTTCGAAGATGTCCGGGTTGTTATCTTCTGTGTCTCCATGGGTGACTACAATGAGTACTCCATGGATGCAAGTGGTGTGCCCGTGAACAAGATGATGGAGAGCAAGCAGCTCTTTGAGAGCATTGTCATGCATCCGACTTTTGAGCAAATGGATGTTCTTCTGGTACTAAACAAATTCGATCTTCTTGAGCAGAAGATAGATACTGCCCCCCTGACGCTCTGCGACTGGTTTAAAGACTTCAATCCCGTCGTAAGTCGTCATCAACATGGCGGTACAAGCCGAAATTTCAAGAATGATGCTACGATTGCGCAGCTGGCCTTCCACCACATTGCCATTAAATTCAAGAGGCTGTATTCTTCTCTTACTGGGAGGAAATTATATGTTTCTCTGGTCAACGGTTTGAATGCCGATTCAGTTGATGCGACTATGAGATATGCAAGAGAGATTCTGAAGTGGGAGGAAGAGAGGGCGACTCTGTTCGGCACCAGTGAGTTCTCAGCTTATAGCACCGAGCCCAGCTCTTATTCTAATTGATCCCCCTACAAGATTAGAAATCCTGTGTATAGGTTGTGTATTGTTTCCTCGTTTGTACTTTCTTCCTCGACTCTGGGTTCCATAGTTTTCTTCGGCCCATGTATACATTGTCTGTTACAGCAGAATGCGAAGAGGAAAATCCAATCTCCTGCCTGAGTTGTGTTCATTAACGTTGCCGATTCCCGATGCAAATGTGAAATTGGGCGCATCTCTTTAATGTTAGGGTTTGGTTTCTTTGTGTAAATCAACCAATGTGGAGTGTGGATCATTAAAATGCTGGAACGCCTATTTTCCTACATGAGCCTTAAGCAGTAGTTCCAATGATTCTTCTACAACATCTCTTTGTTCAATCAAGATCTAAATGAGTTAAATTAGCAGCATGCGAGCGATATGAAAAGCTTCTCCAATATTAAGAGATGAGAAGATTATACAAACTTTCAAACAAAGTTCCTCAATCCATTAGAAACATTTATAAACAGGAGGATCACATAAAGCAGAATGAGAATTGCATGATTTTTTTTTTTTTTTGTTAAATCGAGCCAAAAGGCTAAATGATACACCTCACATACATCAACCTCACTAACGGACGAGAATTGCATGATACTATCTACATATATACACCTAATATATCATCCATCCAACGGACGAGCATTGATTAGCCTTTTCTCCGATCTCTATCCAGATATTAATTGGCCGCGCGCCGAGCATCACCGGCGATGGAGGGGAATCAACTGGGCGCAAACCGATCCATGAGCAGGCATATGGTGGCCTCCGACAGGGTCACCTGCCGCCGGGCCTCAGCTCGCACCACCACCTGCTTCTCCGCCGTACGAGGCTTACTACCTCTCGCCTCCCCATCTTCTTCCTGACGATCAAGGCTCGGCTTCCTCCCAAGCCGCGCAAGCTTGCTAACGCAACAATTCACAAAACCAGACATCTTCTCTCTCTCTCTAAATGCTGATGACTCAGATACTTAGCTAAGGAGATCCTTGGAAGAAGGGAGGATATATATAGACTCATTGACATCATATTGGAAAGAAGAAGGAAACTGGGGTTCCCATGGTATCAAGGAGGGATCCATGGACGGAATCGTGGTGGGTCCAAGAGCAGCGGCTGCCTCTTATCCGCTTTGTCATGATTCATGATAGTGGGGGACGCGTGGAATACGCTGTCCGTGGCGGAGAGGATACGTTCCACCGGATTCGGGGGGCCTGACGTAGAATTTCTACGTCAGGCCCTGCCATAGAGGCTGGGCAATCGGGTGAGGACAACTGGACAAGTGGATCCCACCCACTCAAAAATCTCTTCTCCTTTCTCTCCTTATATATTCAGATATATTTATATATTTATATAATTGTAATAAAGATATAGATTATGTATATATATATATCATATGTATGTTATGAATATATAATTAATAAATTACTTATGTGTTCTTCTATGTATATATGTTTATGTATATGATATGTATGTTATTATATGTATTTATTATAATATATATAATGTATAATAGACATATATTCATAAAACACACATATATATTCATAAAATACACACATATATATTCATATTCATTATATATATATTTGTATATATGTATGTGTGTTTGTGTGTATATGTATGTTATGGATATGTATTTAGCAATCTATGTATGTTATGGAAGGGCTTCACTTCGGTACGGTATGATACGGTATGGTGGATACGCTACGCTCAAATGGTTAAGGGAGTACGCTCATTTGCAAAGGGAATATTAGACATTTCCCTTTGTCTCATGTAGCTCCCCGTCAAAGATCTACAGGGCCCTCCCTAATAAAACCCCCTTTCACAAGCACGCGCGTGTGTCCATATATATATATATATATATAATAAAGAGAGTAAAAATATATACATAGAACAAATAAAATTTTTATTAAATATATACTCATAACATGCGTATCATATATTGTATATTTTTTTATATTACATATATAATAACCATTTGAGTGTAGCGTATCCATCATATCATACCGAAGTGAAGCCCTTCCATAACATACATAGATTGCTAAATACATATCCATAACATACCCACACAAACACACGTACATATATACAAATATATATATAATGAATATATATGTGTGTGCTTTATGAAGATATGTCTATTATACATTATATATATATATATATATATATATATATATATATATATATAATAAATACATATAATAACATACATATCATATACATAAACATATATGCATAGAAGAACACACATAAGTAGTTTATTAATTATATATTCATAAAATACATATGATATGTATATATATATATATACATACATCATCTATATCTTTATTATATAGTATATGTATGTTATGAATATATATATTTATTTATTTTATATACATAAATATACATAATATGTACATATATAATCAATTATATAAATATATTTAAATATATAAGGGAAAAAAGAGAAAAGATTTTTGAGTGGGTGGGATCCACTCGTCCTCACCCGATTGCCCAGCAGCCTCTGTGGCAGGGCCCCCCGAATCCCTTTCCACCAGGGGCGTGTTTGGCAGCGACTGACGAAATGATACAATGGGACGGAATCGGCGGAATTCGCGATTCTTGTTTACGTGTTCGGCAGCCGCTGCGGATTTCATTTTTCCGGGACTCGTCAGGCCACGGATTTCATATTTCCAGAATCACGGCGTCCGCTCGATTTACACCGCGATGGAATCGATTCCGCATATACGATCCCGCCAAACGCGTCTCTAGAAGTATCTTATACGAATCCTGTCTCCATTGGTTCCACGTGGGATATAGGCCTGGCCTGGTCTTGTCGTGGGCCCAACACCACTAGGGTAAGGGTTGAGAACGTAGAGAGTATATAATATAGATAATTAGTGTTTACATCAAAACAAGTAAATTTATTAACTGGTACACCACCATTATTAATTTTAATGTATAAACACCATTTTAAAGTAGTTATGGAAGTTATGATTTGTTATGTATTATTTTATGACTTTTTTTACCTCCATGACTCCAGGACTCAAACGCTAATCTCAACTCTAATTTCATCGTCTCACCCCGTCCATCTCACCCGAGGTCTTCTCCCCCTACAAATATGCCGCCGTGATCAAAAAGTGTGCCGTCTCTATTTCGTCATCACAACGCCTCAACTCCATCGCCCCCCTCCCTCCCCGCCCCCCCTCCTCTCCCCCTTCTCACGTCCCCGTCCCCCTCCCGTCCCTCTCCCTCTCTCCCTCCCTGCCCGAGGTCCTTTCCCACTCCCCTCCCCCTCCTCTTCCTCTGCCATACTAGCCTTCCTAACTCATCGCCGAGATCCGTCGTCCCTCGGCTGCGGAAGCTACCCCCGCCTCTCCTCTCCACCCCGTGTCTCGTCGAACCCATCCTAGGTGATCGGTGATCTCGGGATCGGGACGGGGAGCTTCGGGATCTCGACGGATGGGGAGTGGGACGGACAGCTCCGGGATCACGACGGATGGGAATCGGGATGGATAGCTCATGTGATGGGGATCAGGACGGATGGCGAGCTTGGGATCGCGACGGACGAGGAGCTCCGGGATCGACGATGAACGGAAGCTCGAGATCAGTGACGGTGAGCTTGGGACCGACGATGGACGATGAAATCTGGATCGGCATCGGACGACGAGATCGGAACGAACGACTGGGGGGTATGGATAGATATAGGCTTTTGGGTCCAATAGAGGTATGAAGACCTAATGACAAATTGTCATCTTTTATACGTATTTGTTTCGTGGGATTAGGATTGCGATAGAAGAACTATTCCGATTGAACTATCTAATCCCTATGTCTGACCCACATTTTGAAGATCCCCCGAGCAGATGAAAGATTAGATTTGAGTGCAATGTTCTTAATCACCCTTCATAGGTTGATAGTGATGTTATATATAAAATGGCAAAATTATCTTTTGACATCTTTCTTATACCTTTGAAGTTTCTAATGTAATTTAATCTATCTTATTCTGATGTTACCAGAGGACTAAGTCTATTGGAAACTAAAGCTAACATCAATTAACACTTTGTTTAGGATTTTGAGTTAACTTGTTTTCTATTTGATTAGAGTTTGATTAGATATTTAAGTTGGATTTGGATTAGAGTTTAGTGGAACCCATATATATAAGAACGTGGAGTATTAGAGAGAGTTCTCTGCTTCTGCTTCTCAAAAGCAGAGCCTTTATGAATCAAGATCAAAGAAGGCCCCAGTTCGGAATTGACCCATATATATGTTAGTGGGCAATGAGTCCTTTATGACTAGCAATCTGTTTCAATCTACCCATGACCTGATGCGATCTTGATACCAATTTTTGGGCCCATCTTTCTTAGTGGTCCATGAGAAAGGATTAAGTTGAACGTCTAAAGCTGAAGAATGGGGCCTCCTTTAGCCTTCATAACCAAACCTATCAGATGTTTCAAGAAAAACCATGATCCTTGCCAATCAAAGACACTGCTTGATCTTGTGGTGGTGGTAATGACCCATAAGTGACAACTTAGGGATTGATTGGATCCTGCTCGTCAGATGAGAATAGTCGATCAGGTTACTGGTTTTAATATTTGTACAACTCTAGAGAACTGGCCAGTTCTTTATTTTATTTTTTTTGTGGAGAATTTGAGCTCGAGGGCTGGAAAAAAAATACTACAAAAACACAGAGAACTGGCCGGTTTTATATGACAAATGTAAGCACCAGAGCACAATTAAACTTCTTTACTTGCTGAAATTAAACCTAATGACACACCAGTTGGATTAGGAATTAAAGAAACCTAGTATTTATATATGCAGGTTGGTTGAAGAGGTGATTGACAACTGCTGGAATCTTGTGCTCGGTCAAAGCAAACCTTACAAACAAAACCACACTTGTTGAAGATCTGAATTATGCTTTAATTTCTCTTTGGTCCAAGGACTTCACAAACACTTTAGAAGGGTCAGTTCGTTGGAAGAATCAGCATACTCCACCTGCCAACTCTGTCTTCCTAATGTAATCTCGAGGTTAGGTATCTTCGAAACCATGTCAGAATCACTGCAAGGAGAGGGCGAAGAACCGCCTGCAGGAATTGAATGCAATCGCAATCCATCCTCGGTTTCTCTGTGTATTGGATTAAGACTCATCCACTCCTCCATTACCTGTTTGCAGAAATAGAAGCTTTTGTATCAGTATGAGATCATGTTTCAAATTAAAAAAAATAAACACATATGGTAATTAAGTGCTTTTTGAAGAGATTATTAACAAGTTCAGAAACCTTTAAAATTAAGAATGTTAATATATATAGAATAGTACGTCAATTAAAACAACTGCTAGAAAAACTTTTTGCCTGTGATATGAGAGGGTGTACTTAATTTGATGCAAAGCTTAATTAGCACCTTCTCTTGGCTTAAGCAACCGTCATAACTCAGGAAGGAGTTTAGATAATCACTTTGCAGTACTGATGGATTCCAAGCATTCTCCTCAGTCGACGAATAATTAAGCTCTCTACATACAAGCAATCATGATCTGTTGATTAGAGTCCGAAGACAGACATCTACATATAATATATAAGTCTCATGCATTGTGAAAGCATCTAGAAGCTAAACAAAGCTAGAATTAAATGAGCTATATATAAAATTTTGAATCTAGCTAGCTAGATTGTCTTCATGGTGAAAAGGACAAGCTTGCAATCCAAGAGGATCAAATAAATGAGGCTGCCATTGGTCGATCGTCAGAGGCTTTTAAAATACTTTTGTCACTGTCGTTTAATTAATTGCTTATTAACTGTGTATATATATTGTTTCATATATTACACACATCTGAACAATAGACAGCAGATATGTGGGCCTTCATCATGACTCTCCTAGATAATATCTCACATGTGAGAACTATATGTCGGCATATCAATACCTTGAAGGAAGTACATGAATGTGCATGACAAACAAAAGAGAGGAGAGAGAGAGAGAGAGCTCTATAATTATAGAGGACTCTATAATGATATGAACTTAGCAGCATAAGAACTCATTCTGTATATTATCTAAAAATGGCATCAAATTGACAACTCCATTCAATCTCTGGCCATATATACTGCATTTAAGAACACCCATGCATTAAAACTATAGGCGAATTTAAAGATCATCATAATAGCAACCTTGTCTGCAACATGGATTGATTTCTAGTCAAAATCTTATGCTAATCGGAAGACCCCTTAATTACTGTGGTCAAATTCCCAGACCCAGTCATAACCTTAAAACTAGCAATCTTCTCTCCATCTGAAAGCTACACCTCCAAAAAAAATACTTCAAGAACCAGATCACAAGCTGTTCTTGATTCAAGAGATGTGATATATATACATATATACATATGAAATGGTGTGATCCTGTTAACTTGTGAACCCATCACAATCCAATCTCAGTAGTATCTGGGACAGCTGGAACCACACAGAGACTTTTAAACTATTATGGTCAAATTCCACAACCCCAGCAGTAGTATTCAATATATACAGTCTCTCTCTATCCACACCCATCTAGCAGATAAGAAGAGTCCAAATGAGCACAACCACTTGAACAACAATAAAAAATACTCACATCTATGCAAGGATGTATACCCATTGTCAACTAAGTTATACTAAACAATGTCATATATGCATGATAGATCTCAGGTTCATATATTACACAGACCTGGAGGAGTTTGGTAGCGGTGGCGGTGGTGGTGTTGATGAGCTGAGAGAATAAGAAGGGGCACTGATCATCCCAGCAGCTTTGTCCACTCCTCCTATCCCTGCAGGCCTCTGGCTGATCTGGGGGTGGGGGAAGCCCATCTCTGCCTGCGCTAGCCCTGCAGCAAGCAACCATCCATCCATCCATCCATCATCCCACCACTAATTAGTTCCAACTGGCCAGTGCTAGCTTTATTATATATATCCATGGATCTCTCTGGTGATGACTAAGAGATGACTGCAGGGTGTTCTAGAACACTATAGCTACTATGAGAGAGAGAGAGAGAGAGAGAGGTATAGATCCAAGTACCTGACCCTCTGTCAGTGCTCTTCACTGTTCTATACATCTGCACAAAAAAAAAAAAAAAGAAGGAATTTTTTGCATTATTATTATTATTATTATTATTGCTTTAGAACAAAGGGTGCTGAGGAGGAAAGGGAGGTGGAAAAGAATAACAAGAAGTCCACCATGCTAGGATTGCTCTCAGAGATGCCATTTTGTCCTGCCTTCTTGTAACTGATCGGAAAAAGAAAACCCTAACCCTAACCCACTAGCTAGCTACCATGCCAGGACTGTCCTAGATAAAGCAACAAAAAGAATCATGCAGTTGTAGTCATGGTCGCTAGCTACTTGTTTGTTCATAGAGGAAAGAAGAATATATAAGCTATAGCTCTTCCTTGATTCCATTCTCCCTACCTGGAGATGGCTCTTCACATGAGCCAGTGTCAGCTCCTTCACGTTCATCAATTCCAGCACCGACTTTGGAGTCGCTCCTGCCATCATAAGAATTTGGAGGGGGAGGGAAGGGGGACAAAAAATCTCACTTTTAATACTCAAATATTATTATTTGTTTGTGGAAATTATTTTATTTATAATGGAGCAAGTTATAAGCTTAATTAATTAAGCTTACTCTCATGGCCGCCGAGGAGCTCGACGGCGTGGACGAAGTGGGCGTGGAGGGTGGTGGTCCACCGCATCCTGGGAGCTCTAATGCACCTCTTGCCGCCGTTGCCCGGCCGAGAATTCCGCTTGAAGTCGTAGATCTGAGGGTGGTCTAAATGATGGTAGTGTTGATGATGAAGGTGCTGCTGGTTGCGGTAGAGCTGCTTGTGGGATGTATCGTGCGCCGCAGGGGCGGCGGCATCGAAGCCCAGGCTAAGCGTCGGCGGTGGCCGCGGCTCATGGCTCATGACGCTGCCGCCGCTGCTGCCGGAGTCCGTCGTCGTCGATATCCCATCACCTAAGAAGGAGTACCTTCTCATGGATCCTTCGAAGCCCGTGTCCTTGGGTTCAGCGAAGGAAATCGACGGCGGGCTGATCTGGAGCGAGAGGTCGGTGGAGGTGGTGGTGGTGGTGGCCATTGGTGCTGAGCTGACGAGGACAAATGGGAGAGGCCACGATGATCAAGACATGCAAAGAATTGGGAGGGGAATGGGAGAGGTTTGGTGAGATTAAAAGAGGGGAGGGGAGGGGGGACAAAGGTGGGGGAGAGAGGACCAGGGAAAGGGCACAGTGGAACAGTGACTGAGATGTTGGAATGGAAGGAGAGACGATAAAGAGAGAAAAAAGGAGGAGGTTGGGCCGGTAAATGGAGAGAGAGAGAGATACCTGTGTGTGATTAGGTCATGAGTGGCTTATGATTTCCATGGGTTGTGTTTGTTTAGAGTAGCTAGTATGTTACAAGCAGAGCTAGAGAGAGAGAGAGAGAGAGAGCGAGAGCGAGAGAGTGAGAGAGAGAGAGAGAGAGAGAGAGAGAGGGTGGGAGTCTATAGGGTAGGGATCGGGTAGGTTAAACTAGTATTGTGATAAAGGGCTAAATAGAGAGTGAGATGTGAGAGAGTTGCAGGGTTCCAAAGCTGGGAAAAGTCTGTGTATGAGAGAGAGAGAGAGAGAGAGAGAGAGTGGAGTGTTTGTATTTTAAGAAAGCAGAGGTATAATACCTGGAGAGAGAATGAGCTATATCTTTTCCTTTTCTATGCAAGAGGAGAGCAGGGTGGTGCAGGTATTAAATGAAGGATATAAAATCGATATCGATTATAAATATTTATTTATTTATAGAGAGAGAGTGTGTGTGTGTTCTGGTCCTTCTGGACGTCAACTGAATCGGACCTAATCCTCCCACCATTTCATTTCGTTTCGTTGCAGGATGGGAATCGGCCAAAGGACATGGGAATCGGCCAAAGGACATGGGAAACAGTCGTCTGTAAGGTAAAGTGTTATACATGGTTGCAAACTTGTGTCTAGCGATTACTTTTATAGAACTCAGTACGAGTAATAGGCGGGCTCAGCTAATTAAAAAATATATATATATATATATATTTAAGAGAAGAATTATATGATTATTTTAATATTAATTTCATGTAGGTAGTGAGTTTATATATTAACCACTCTTATTAGAATATATTCTTCGTTCATCTCCCAATCTTCATATCAATCAGCACTTATGGCCTTATATTTCCATACGAAGAGTATATATGAGGCCCTTGATGGAATGGTTTATTGACTAGATGAAATGTAGGCGGAGAAAAATACTAGAAATTCCCTTGGCAAGTTCAACATGAGGAGGATATATACTAGGATTTTTCTTGGCAAGTTCTATGCGTTCTCTCTTTGACCCTGGAAATTTATTTCATTTTAGACAAACAAACCACGTACATGAGAAATAATTAATCTGGTAGAACTTTTAAATTGAACAATGATCTTATTTTGATTCGTGCAAGCAATAATTTGAAGTACTTTACGCCTTGAGAGCATTCTCATAATTAGATGCATGAAATCTTCATTTGATGTACCAAATAAGGTACCATATATAAACGACACATGACTTTTGCTCTGAATTATTCTAGACAAGCTAGCTTTATTGAATCATCCTGTGATGCTCGTCACAATCAACTTCCTTGAAATCATGCCACACAAGACCTTATAAAATTCCTCTCGTCTCATAATCAACTCTGTTTTGATATATATATTCAATCCCGCTGTAGCTCTATTGTGCACGTCACATAAACATAAGAATACTCTAAGAATATTGAACATAAGAATCATTTCAATCAAATCTCGTGCTGTTAACTTCAAATAAACATGAGAATCAAATCTCTAATATGGCCATAAGAACCAGATCATTTCAATCAAATCTCTAAGAGCGTGATGTTAACTTCGCCGATCAATCCAAATTTGTTTAATTTCATATCTTTGTCATCTAATATGTCATTTGAGTGAATATTTAAATAAATATGAATTTTCACACGTGAATATTGAATTACATGAATATTAAATTAATATTAAATTCATCGATTAACCCAAAAACTAGTTGAGTTGATAGAAACATATTGAGTTTGTATATATACTCGATCATAAGAGGTGTGTATATATATTAGATGGCCCCTTGCACGGGTAACCACCACCCCCAATACTCCTCTATCTCTCCTACTACTTGCTAATCATCACCCTCGCTACTCCCTTTCCCGTGATTTCATTTCGATCGTCTGATATATTAATACATAACTCAGATCGTCTGATAGAATATACTTGATCTTATATAATAAATATATATATACACACATCTACCCTGAATCATGGCTAGGTTCCATGCAAACTCGGATTTAATAAGGGCATGTTTGGTTGCTGAGAAGTGAGTTGAAGTGGAGTGACTTTTTGGGGAGTGACTTCACTGGAGCAACTTTCTAGGGAACGACTTTTTGGGATTTTCTGAGTTCTGGTGTTTGGTTGGTGCTTGAGGTGGAGATATGGTCACCCCCAACTGTGGATAATTTCAGGGATTTTAATAGTTTAATATTTTTAATAATTTAATAATTAAAATTGTAATATTAAATTATTAAAAATATTGATATTTTAATAATTTTAAAATAAAAAATAAAAAATAATATTTTGGATTATGTGGACCAATCATGAGGTGACGCGTGACATATGAGACCCACTTATATTAACATTTTATTATAATATGATATTATTAATATTATTTGTTACTT
The DNA here is from genome assembly GCA_963920575.1 of Narthecium ossifragum. NCBI lineage: Eukaryota > Viridiplantae > Streptophyta > Magnoliopsida > Dioscoreales > Nartheciaceae > Narthecium > Narthecium ossifragum. The sequence goes on from OY986973.1 coordinate 1,144,256, forward strand.
CCCGCGCGAGCCACTCTAATGCCTTTGGGCCAAAATCGTCAGAAGTCAAATCCGAAAGTGAAAGGTAAATTTGTCTTGGGGGTGAGGTGGGTTGAAGTAACTTCAATCTCATTTCAGCACCGTCAAATAACGAAAGTGGTTGGAGTCACTTAACAAGAAGTGACTCCAAGTCCACTTCAAGCCAACCCCTGACAATGTGTAATTTTGTAACTCACTTCTCATAATTGATTACTTTTTTACCCCCGTTTAAGTGAGATCAGCTGGTTGACAGGGGTCACATATATTCTGGAAAGAAATTTATCTATTTGGTGGGAGATATGATATTATGTAAGATGAAATGATTGTTAGAATTAGCCGACAATTTGGACTCAAATCTACGTATATTATATATATTCACTATATTTTTCATAATATATTTGTATCCAACGGCTGGTAGCATTCCGACGCGCCACCTCCACACGTGTAGAGCCAAGCGGGGGTGGAGAGAGAGAAAGATGGTTGAACAGCTAAGATCCCAGACGCACTCACTGACAGCTGGTTGGGATGTCCGGCGACACCGGGGCTGAGACCCACGTGCATGGGATGGGGCTGGATGAGCTCGCTGCATAGAATACAGAGGCCCTATTAGCCCGGCCCGCTTATTCCTCCCTCGTGGGGCCCCCAAGGATCCAGGACCAACGGCTATCGCTTGTCTTCCGCATCCATCCGTCCATCTCGAGCCCCCACAAGGCAGCCCGGCCCCCATCCAGCCGTTGGTTCGGTGGCAGTCACGTGACCTTGGAAGAGCACGCTGTGGTTGTAATCTAATCCAAAATAAGGGGGGAATGGAGTTATGTACGGTTTGACTGTTGAGGAGAGGAATAAAAAAGCAATGATCCAAAACAAAAGAATTCAACGAATGAAATGCCAGTTTGGTAAGCATTGGCAGATTCCCAATCCGTCATTCTTGCTGACGATTTCTGTCCAAGAACATAAAATGTTTTGTAAAAAAAGATAGTAAATTTCCTGGCTAATAAGTAAATGTATAGGATATTTTCTTTTTTGAGGATAGTTATATATGTTTGTATATGGGGCTGCTTGGTTTTACCTATTTTTCTGTTTTTGTTTTCAGGAAAGTAGAAAATAGTGTTTAAAATGTACGTATGGTTTGTTTGTTTTTTAATGTTTTATAGAAAACATGAAAACACAAGTCTCCGTTATATTTTACTCGATTTGTAGATATTGGAGATATATGTTTATTTTTTTATGTATCATCCTTATATGAGGCTATGGTTATAAAATAACCTTATGTTGTCCTACGTGGCGGGAGAATGTCCTAGGTGGAGTTTATGTGGCATGATAATTCTACGTTGAGGGGGGTTTAGTGGGAGGGAGTTATTGGGTGGTTATTATGGTGGGGTTGGTGGTTACCCTACCAAGTGGCCGGGGGCATAACTAGTCAAACTTATAAGAGGCAGCGGAGAGAGAGAATAAAACCATATCCGATGGTGGGATTTTGTTCAATCCAAGATTCAAGGGTGGAGAACTAAAAAAGAAGACAAATAAATACGTGCCACATGGCACGGGCCCACACTAGATTTTTTTTATATTAGTTTTGATATATCATCTTTATATGATAACCATCTTGTTGTCCTACGTGATAGGAGAATGTTCTAGGTGGAGTATATGATAATCCTAGGTTGAGGGGAGTTTAGTGGGAGGGAGTTATTGGGTAGTTATTCGGTTAGGGTGGGATTGGTGGTTAGCATGCCAGATGACAGGGGCACCAATAGTATATTATCCTTATATAGGAGTATGGTTATAAAATAACCTTTGATTTTCCTACTGGCATCCCATGTGACAGGGTTTATCCTATATGACTGCTGATGTGGAGGGGGTAATAGTGGAGGAGGGGAGAGTTAGGGGGTTACTGGGGAGTTATGAGGGAGGTGAGTGGAGATGATGATTACCCTGACATGTGATAGGGAATAGGACTAATATATATATATATATATATATATATATATATATTGATTTAAGGCGGGCGCATTTGGTGGGATCGTATGAGCAATCCTGGATGAATGGAATTCATGGCTCGATGGATTCCGCTCATTCCAGGACAATGAATCCGTAGCCGCTACCAGGGAACGGTCGGGATGAGTATTACGAAGCCCGTCAATTCCACCCCATTTCGACGGATCTACAAATATGTCAACAAATACTCAAAAAGCAAACCAAATATTATTTTTATTCCAAACTACAACATAAGCCACTGAATTAAAAAACAAAACAAAACAAAAACAGAAAAATAATATTAAAAAAAAAAGTTGAGCACGGTTTTAAGCACTTTGGTTTGGAAATAAGTGGACTAGTGCTACATTCGAATATAAATCAATTATTTGATGATTGGGAACTGTGGGGTTGGTAAAAACAAGAAGAAAGAACTTTTTGGTGGGGGTAATGATTTGTTAATGGATTCCGAAGACGCGGTCAGCGGATCATGCGGCGAGGTACCTTTTGGAATTCGGAATTCTCTTTGGCTCCTTCCTTTTTATCAATATACTCCCTATATTAATTAATTATTCCACAAGAGTACAACTTACCTTTTCTTAAAAAATTACTAGAAAACTCGCAAGGAAAGTTCATGAGGTATTATAAAATTATATATAGCATTTCTAGTCGGCGATCTCGATGCGAGCTCAGTGTGAATTAGCCAGTCAACCATGTTAATTGGTGATCATCTCCATCCTAGCTAGCATTAATAAGTGTATATATAAAATTAATAATGGCCATGTTAATTATCTCTAGTTCACATGGACTACCTAACCCACATTAGATTATATATAAATATATATGGTGCTGCATGCATAGCCATAGCGTACAGCACACCAAGACTTTTGAGGAATGTTTTGCTTGTTGCATTTAGGGACGCATCGGCTAATCTTGATTAATTAAGGGATGCTTCGGTTGGTGCAGAGGGCCGTGGCATTTGGTTCAACGAATCAATCATCTTATCTTATATATGATTCCATCCTATCATTTGAATTATGTTTCATTCAATCCAGGAATATAGCGATCACATCAATATATATATTGATTCTGATGTTTGATTGAACGGTATTATATGATGTTGAATCTAAACCAAACACTAAATTAATTTGAGTACGCTTATATATATATTTATTATATAATATTAAATTTTATGAGTCGTAATCTGATTCATGTATTTTTTACACGTGACAGTTAAGTTATTAAAAAAATTTGAAAAAATACTACACATGATAGCTGAGTCATAAAAAAACAAAAAAAAAAGGACAAAAGGGGTGAGTGTGGCTAGTGATAATAGGGGTGGCCCATCTAGTATCACAGTGCAACAAGAGATATATGGAGTGATAGACCATGATGTTACATGACTTGGGGGCACGTACGTACTATGCAACAGCAACGGACAGACAAATGCCATCCAAACAAAGCTAAGATTATTGTGTTTCTTCATTTCATTAGTTGAGTCCGAAGGTTAAAATCTAAGATTATTGTGCTGCAACAAACCAAATGGGCATTTAGGCCTTCTTTCTCAAAAGGAAGGACCCCATATATATCTAGCGGCATGAGACCTGGGTTTTTGCTCAGGGATTTGCCTCGTCTGCTAACTCTCCTCTTTCCGTGTAACTCCTCTTTTTTTTTTCTCTTTTTTTTTCATGCTCCTGTAACCTTACGGTTTTGCCTAGGCCTAGCCTCCAGGCTCATGCATCTAATAAAAATAATACTAATAAAAAATTATTCCTCCAAATTTATGCTCATCTGCAGCCGTCCACTTCCAGAACAAAATCCATAAACTTCTTCTTAGTTCTGACCACCCCAAAGAGCATATAATCGCGTCCCCATCCTCTCGCAACTCGCTGAGCAATTCTCTCTCTCTCTCTCTCTCTCCAAAAGGGCCACCGAGACTCGTGCCCACAATCCCAACACGTACATGCAAATATATATAAGGAAAATGCGCCCATGAGCTGCTGCTTCATTGTAAACCCCAGTCAAACCCCACACCATGAATCAGCCTCCAATAATTGAGCCATAAAGCTCACACCCTTTACAGCTTCTTCCCCAGGGACACTTCTCCTCTACTGAGAGGGAGAGAAAGAGAGAGCTGCGGGTCCAAGAAAGTGTTGAACCCCACGTCTCCTTTTTTATCACCTTCCCACGCTACCCAAACCCAAGACTAGAGACCTAGATAGAGAGTGAGGTCATATAAACCACCCTAGCTAGCTAGCTAGTAATAAGAATGGCATATGGCTAAAGCTAGATAGGACCCATGCATGCTGCATGCAGCTGCTGGCTCGGGTTTCAAAGGCCTAGGCTTCAAGCCTCCCTCGTTGTCTCCTTCCCCAGAGCTCTTCATATCAAGAGTGGACGGAGTAAGAAACGAAGGGACACACACGTACATCATGTCCCAAGCCCATGTGTCGCCTCGTTGCTTGCACCACCCTCCTTTATGTATATGTGTATATATACATCACTCCGTTCTTTCCATCCACCTTCGAAGGATCTCCACGTAGCACAACCTGTACATCCCATGTAAGTAAGTATGTGTAATGAAGAATCAACCTTGTTACGTACTTGGACAAACCCTTAGATAGGGGGAATGCATTCGATATACATGTACCAATGCTCACCAACCTCTCTTAGCTTGTCTGGTATGACAACTTGGATGTCCTGTGAAGGACCCGGGTTCGAAGGTTGATACCCTCTCTCACCCCCAGCCGGTACTCTCCCCACTATCGTGCTTAACTATTAAAAAAAAAGAAAAAAAAAGATATGCATGTACCAATGCTCGATCAGGGCTATGTTTCTCTCGTACCATTATTTCATTCGTATCATTATACATTCATATCAACGGTTCATATCAGTTTGAATTTCATTCAATGATTTATATTTTTAAAATCTATATGGATTCTGTTAGCCATAAATATAACCATATCCTAAAGTCATTTGGGCGATTGATAAGATCAATGATGATTTTATAAATATTATCATTAAATGATCTTCATTTTTAGATTTGACATAGCTAAAGTATTTTTACCATAACTTTTATATCAAATATCCAAATTGGCTGATTCTTGAACCATTAGAAATAGGACGAAAAGCTCTATAACTTTCATGTTCAGAGGTTGTCCAAATTCAAAAATTATCATCGACCAAATTGTATTGGAAGACAAGACGTTATATCTTATGGCAGTTTCATAAATATCTAAATATGTCGACCAGTTATGTAGTTATGACGGTTTCAGATTCAATTCTGATAGTTCTAGAGCAGTTCAGAGCAGTTCCAATATAGTTTCGGAGCAGTTCAAATGGTTCAAAGATATTCCATAGCAGTGTAAACGGTTCCAAAGTTGTTACGTTATAAACTATAAAAGGTCAAGAAAAAGAAGAAAAAGTGGCTCCGACCACCAAAGCAAACAAGCTTTTTATCTTTATTTCCAATGTAGTTTTTTATATTTATTATCAACATAGTCTTATTTATCTTAATGAAACCTTTTTCTTTCCTTTAAATTCATGCAATAAAGTCTTTCATTCATAGGAGTGGTGCTACCATAATTTCATTCATAGAAGTAGTTCTACCATAGTTCTATCACTCATAGGAGTAAATCTATCACTCATAGAAGTAATTCTAACATATTTCATCACCCATTATTCACATTTCCCATAACTTTTCATCATTTATTTTGTCACCACTTCCCATCTTCCATTTTCCACTATCTTTATTTCACATCCATTTTTCTGAAGCTTCAACACCTCCGTTCGAACCGAGTATTCGAAGGAGTTGAACATTATCATAATCTCTTACAGATTAATTAGAGTGTTGTATAATTTATGTACCAACAGATTCCATTCGGTATTTTTTTAATGAATTAGAGTACCATCGGAAAAGATTCAAATAGATATGAATTGTTGGTACGACAGAAAAAAAAAAGAAAAGAAAGGCTCGGCGGATTCACCATTGCAAGGCCTGATAGTAAAATGTGAGTTTTACGATTTTTTGGAAATTTTTGTCATAGTTACGGTAGAGACATGCATGAGTGGTTTCTTTGTGCCTTTGTTTTGGCTCTTCTCCTCGAAGACCCTCTTGTTTGGATCCATTTGTTTGTTCCAAGACGCCGATGGCTACATACATATATAATTTTATTCTCTCATGAAACTGTCGCGTTCCCATCCCCAAAGCTGTCACATGGACCCGGGATGTGTGTTGCCCTCTCCTCTAATTATAATCAAAATGGCTTCTTCCAATGCTACCTATTAAATGCCATGGATCTCTCTCTCTCTCTCTCTCTCTCTCTCTCTCTTCGTTCCATTCTTTTGACCCTTTCCTCTTCCTCTCCTCTGTGCTCGACCCCTGTTCTTCTGTCATGCACTCCTCATAATAGAAAAGATACAATAGCTCTAGCACGTCCACATCTCTAGGCAAATCCTATTCCATCTCCTTCAGTTTTAGTGGAGTCTAATTTATATCTTCGTGACGTATGTATTGGAGCTGGAGACGCTAATTTAAGTCACCATGATGGTGACTATATATATGAAGTGAGAGAACGAATAGAATAGAGTGAACTGTGTGTGTGTAGATGTACGGTGGATGCTGGATTAATGGAATGAGACGTGGAATATTTAGCAGAAGAGGCAAAGGACCTTGTTTCAGTATCTCTGGTCAATACTCTCTTTCATTAGTAGCAAATAACTCTCAACACAGTTCAGCATCCTAAAATCCTAAAAATAGAAAGCGAAATTAATGGATGTTTTCACAATGAAAACCAAAAAGATAGATAGCAAAATGCACTAGTATGAACTTGTTTTGAATTGATGACATGAGTGATGCTAAAATTAATGGGTATTATAATTAACCAAAGAGGTATATTCCAATTGAGCACTTGTTTTGAATTGCATGATTGATGCTTCTAGGCAGTGATTAGCATGGAATAATGCAGAGAAGAAGGGCTAAATTACATGCTATTCTATAGAAAGGGATGGGTGAACATAACTATGGTGGCAACAAGAGGTTGTGAGCTGAAGAGAGAAATATCCCCGTAAGCTAAGCTTTAAAGGCAACATGCCACCTAATTATAATGACTATTTTGGGCCAAAATCGTACACTTTACCAATAACTAAAACTAAAATAGTTTACATAGGAAGAGCCCTGGACATTCACTATAAACGAAACATCCCCGGAAGCTAAGCTTTAAAGGCAACATGCCACCTGATTATAATGAATAATTTGGGCCAAAATCGTACGCTTTGCCAATAACTAAAATTAAAATAGTTTACATCGAAAGGGTAACCTAAGGCTCGTTTGATTCGAGGATAGAAAATGTGAGGATAAATAGGGATAAGGGATTTTGAGGATAAATAGAAAAAAGTGAGGATAAGTGATGATAAGGGATTTTGAGGTAGAAAAAGTGGGATAGTTGTCGAAAAGAACGAATGGGAGGAGTTAGGGAACCCCTACCACCAGACCTGGAGTGCCTCAACCCGCCGCCCCTCCCTGGCCCTGTGAGGCCTCATCATGCTGGAGAATGCAATCGTCTCACTGCTGCTATGCTCAGTTCCTCTGAGATGCTTGGTGGCTCGGAGCTTGCGGAGGCCATTGAGGCAAAGGGCGCTGGTAAGTTTCGCATTGGACGGACGGATATGTCGTCGGAGCTGCTTCTTCGGCTCAGAAGCAAGTGGAGCCACACCCTGTTTGGGAGGTTCGTTGGAGGCAAGGTCGGCATAGAGTTCCTCCGTCAGAGGCTAGCTGGATTGTGGCGAACTGACGCCCCCTTCCTCGTCACGGATATGGCGAGAGGTGTCTTTGCATTCAAGTTTGAATCGGAAGAAGACATGTTCAAGATACTTACTGGCGGACCATGGATGGTCGACGGCCTCACCTTGTCCCTCATTCGATGGAGGAACTGCTTCCGTCCATCTGAATCAGCCTTCACTAAGGCGCCGATCTGGATCCGCATACCGGACCTCCCGCCAGAGTTCTTTGACAGGCATACCATCTTCAGCATGGTTGCTGAAGCTGGAGTTCCTCTTGCCATCGACACTGTCACCAAGTTCACTGATCGATGCAAATATGCGAGAGTCTGCGTCGAGGTGGACCTCACGACTCCGGCATGTATTGGCACATATCTTTCGAGGGAGGGTAGTGGAGGTGAACTGGACTACTTCCTTCAGCCTTTTGTCTACGAGAACATCCAGATTTGTGACTATTGTGGCTTCCTTGGGCATCAACAGGCCAGATGCCCGGAGCGTTTGCCGCTCAAGCATCAGCAACCAGCGTCCTCTGTGGGCAAGGAGCATGAGCCCATGGAAACTCAGACACCGATCCATATGGGGATACCTTCCTCCCATGCTAATCATCCTAAGGCTGACCAGGCTCATACACTCGAGGCGGACATGGAGAGCATACCTGGAGCGTGGCACACTGTGCATAACCGCCGTCGATGGGTGAAGAGAGGTGTGGGAGCGCCAGCTCTGGTGTCGACGCCGGCGGCACGACCTCACAGGAGGGAGGATCCCAGGCCGGAGGATGTACGGCTGAGGGTGCCAGCTCAGCAGCCAGCTCAGCATAAGGACCCGGCAGCTCCTGACACGGCTCAGCCAGGTCACCTCGGGGAGTGGCGACAAGCCTCTGACAACGTACAAGCCACGATCGTTGCTGATGGCGGAAAAGGACATGTGGCGCGGCGATCCGTTGCTGATGGCGGAGCTCCAGCGGGACAGTCGCATCGTGATGGCGGCGGCGGAAAGCAAGAGGGGGGCGATGCATCTGAGGCTAGGGTTAGCCTTACCCCTTATAAGGGTAGCGTTACTGGGCCGCAGCCCACCAAGTCATGGGCCTAGATCGCGCGCTCCAATCGCAGGCCCAACCTTAATCGTTTCTCCCCTATAGCCCAAACCATGGCTGAGCTTGACGATGAGGAGCTTGCATCGCTTTCCTTGCAAGAGGTCGGTTGGTATGCGCGGGAAAGGAACAGGGGCAACCGCCCTGGTCCTCTCGTCGTCCCCCGGGGCTATAAAACATTTGAATCCCTCCCGGAGCTCAGTGATGATGCGTTGGAAGATGCACACCGTGCTGGTCTTCTATCCCTCCAGCATGCTCTCCATGGCGACACTCCGGTTCACATGATCGAAGACAACTTCCAGGACGCGGAGGACCCATCTAGTCAGGACATGGAGGTTGCTGATGACCGTCCTATTCCTCCAGGCTTCACTCCGCGACGCGACGAGTTGGACACCTCCCTCTATCCTGTCGAGAGTCAGCCTAAGCGCTGTAAGCACACTGCAGGGGATGAGCAACCCCTTCTCCCTGGAGTTTCTCCATGAAGCTTCTCTCCTGGAACTGCCATGGTCTTGGACCAATAAGAGCGGTTAGCGCTTGTCGTCGCCTGCTCAGTAAGCATAACTTGGACTTCCTCTTCCTCCTTGAAACGGTGGTGGTGGACTCCAACATGGAATTCATCTCTCGTCGGCTCGGCCCACAGTGGCACACCTATCTTCTTCCCTCTAGGGGCCGGCACGGCGGGATCCTGGCGGTTTGGAGAGTGCATGTAGGCACTGTCTCCTTTGAATACTTCACTGACCAAGCTATCCATGGCATTGTCACAACCAGAGGCCTTGGCCAATGGTTCATTTCTGTGGTCTATGCGGCGCGTCGGGGTAGGGACAGGAGAATCCTTTGGGACACCCTAGCCAAACTCAACAGCTCCGGTTGGCCTCATCTTGTCATTGGGGACTTCAACGTCCTTGCGAACTCCGCGGAGAAGCGTGGGGGAACGGGATTCAAATACACCACCTCTGTCATTGAATTCCTATCCTTCATTACTCGGAACAACATGATTGATCTAGGCTTCAAAGGTCCCTCCTTCACTTGGACAAATCAGCAATATGGGCGTGCCAGGATTTTGGAGAGGCTGGACAGGGCTCTGGTCTCCCCTCTGTGGCGAGAGTGGTTTCCCGCTGCTGGCGTGTCTCATCTCTCGCGATGTCGATCAGACCATCGGCCGATCTTGCTTGACCTATCCCCAGGGCGGCGGTGCTCCGGCCCAACTCCTTTCCGTCTCCAACATATCTGGAATGCTCATCCTTCCTTCAAGCAAGGGGTTGCCAGGGCCTGGAGCAGGAAGCGGCGTGGCTCGGAGCAATACGTCTTTCGTGGGCGCATCAAGGAGCTTAGGAATATGGTTAAAACCTGGAGCAAAACGGACGAAGGTGACATTTCCAATTCCCAGCTCCATCTGGAGCATCACCTTCATAGCTTGTATTTGCAGGAGGAGCAAGGCCCCCTTCCCCTGTTCCAGGAGCAACAAATCAGAAGTCTTGAGCGCCAGCTTCTTGCACTTGAAGTCCAGCGAGAAACTTACACCGCCCAGCATCGACGTCGCTCCTGGGTCGCTGAGGGGGACAGGAACTCACATTCCTTTCATCAGGGAGTTAAAACCGCCTCGTATTCCTCCAGAGTCCTTGAGCTGAAACTTGAGGATGGCAAGGTGGTCGATAGGCATGAAGACATTGCTGCTCTGTTCCTAGCACATTACCAGCGGCTTTGGGCAGCGGACAGAGGCAGTTCCACTGTGGCGCTTCCACCTCTTCCCACCATCTCCTCTACAATCTGGGACGACATGTTGTGTGCGGTCTCTTCAGAGGAAATCCTTGCTGCTCTTCAGGCGATGGGTAAAGACAGGTGCCCTGGTCCTGATGGCTTGACTGCTGAATTCTACTTGGAGCACTGGTGCATCGTAGGGCAGGACTTCACCTCACTGATTCAAGCCTTCTTCCGGAATTGTAAGATGCCCAGTGGGTGGAACAACACCTATATTGCTTTCGTTCCTAAGTGTGCCAATCCCCGACGCATCAAGGACTACAGACCCATTGGTCTCTGCAACGTATGCTACAAGGTTATCTCCTTCATCCTTGCCAATCGCATGAAGTCTGCCCTTCAGGAGATCATCAGTCCTGAGCAGTCTGCCTACATGGAAGGAAGGTCGATCCAGGACAACATTGGTGCCGCCCATGAGCTCCTCCACACGCTGCAGAAGGCTCCCAAGAAGGCAGCACTTATGGCTCTCAAGATCGACATCAAGGCTGCGTATGACACTGTCAGTTGGACGTTCATTCGCAGGATCCTAGCATGCATGAACTTCCCGGATACCTGGATCAATTGGGTCATGGAATGCGTCACCTCTACCTGTTTCTCTCTGCTTATCAACGGCAAGGTCTGTGGTTTCTTTCCTGCCGCCTGTGGCCTCCGGCAGGGCGACCCGTTGTCCGCATACCTGTTCATTCTTGCCCAGGAGGTCCTCACCCAGCTGACCAAGACCCCCCTGATTGCTCTCAAAGGGGTGACATACCCGGGATCAACTGTGCAGGTGAGCCATCTCCTCTATGCTGATGATTGTATCTTTGTGACTCCTGTGAGGCGTGAGGAAGCCATGAAGGTCACCAACATCCTTAAGAGGTACAGGAGGCTTGCTGGCTTGGAGGTTAGCCCGGAGAAGTCCAGCACCAAATTCTCTCCCTCCACCTCCCCCCGACGCAGGAGGATGCTGTCTCGCATTCTTGGCTTCCCAAAGCTCTCTACTCCATGGAGATACTTGGGGGTTCCTCTTGATTCGCGCCGCATACAGGTCAAAGACTTCTCCCCCTTGATTGATGCAGTTCAAGGAAAGCTTACTTCTTGGAGGTGCTCCACCAGGGCGATGGCAGGCAGGGCTGTCTTGGTGCAGGCCGTTCTACAAGCCATGCCCGTCCATGTCATGTCCTCTATTCCTACTCCGGTCTCCGTCCTCAACAAAATTTCAGTGCTGGCTCGTGAATGTCTCTGGCAGGGGAAGAAAGGGTCGCTCTCCAAGGTCTCATGGGACGTCGTCTGTAGGCATAAGTTACAGGGCGGGCTTGGCTTTAAGGATCTCAAGCAATGGCAGCTTGCCCTGCGTATGAAGCAAGCTTCCAAATTCCTGGACACACGCAGCAATATTTGGATTTCCATTTGCCGTTCCAAGTACAAAGTTGTTGATTCTCTTCCTCTCCTCCGGCGCTCTGTTCCTGCTTCGTCCCTCTGGCGCTCCATTTGCAGAGCGGCGGTATTTCTGCGCAAGGGTCTACGCTGGGAGCCTGGAGTGGGCTGTGCTGCGAGTGTCCTCCACGACTGGTGGACAGGAGATGGTCCCCTGGTCTTTCGCCCCTGCCCAATGGTAGCAGAAGGGGATGTCTCGCAGCTAACAGTCCAGGAGCTTATTTCTAAAGATGGCAGTTGGGACATGGCCAAGCTCACCTCTGTATTTCATCCCAACATGGTTGATGGCATTCTTGCGAATGCTCCACGGCCTAACGTCAGCAGCAACATTCCGAGATGGGTCTGGAGCAAAGATGGGAAAGTTTCCTCTGCTTCTGCCTATCGCATGCTGACTTCCTGGAGGATGCGCATGACAATGGGGATCACCTGCACCTTTGGAGAAGCGCCTGGAAGGCCCCTGCCGGCCCAAGGGTAAGGTTGTTTCTCTGGAAGCTCCTCCATGGGAAGTTACCAACTAGAGCTTCGCTTTGGAACCTATGCCTCTCCTCTGAGCGTGTATGTCCTCGCTGCTGCATTGTGGATGAGACTCTGGAGCACCTGTTGTTTGATTGTGGATTTGCGCGGGAGGTTTGGAGTGGAGTGCTTCCTGCGGACGCTGGTGATGGTTGTGGCTTAACCATGGACCGATTCCTAGATCTGCTGTGTCAACCCCAGAAAGCAGCGGAAGGAGTTTGTGCGAAGTCCCTGCTTGTCTATGGTGCCTGGTGGATTTGGAAGGAGAGATGCAAAGTAGTTGCTGGGGAGGTTGGTCTAGCTGCCTGTGAGCTGGCACGCCTAGTCAGGTGGCAATCCAGAGAATACATCAATATCGCCAACCTTCACAGGACAAGGCCAGCCCCAGTGGAAGTTACAGACCTCAGACTCCAAACCGATGCCTCCTTTCGCATGCGTACCGGCGCGGCTAGCATCGGGGTTGCATGCATCGGCGATGACGATCTCCTTCTATGGACTGAGAGCTCCTCACTAGCTACTAGCTCCATTCTACTTGCGGAGCTCCGGGCCATCCATCTTGCGGCTAGCATTGCGCAGCAACGCGGCATCAAGCAAATTCTCATAGAGAGTGACTCGCTTTATGCTACTCGGATGATTGAGGGCAGGATGCCTCTGACAGTGGAAAGCAGGGATACTGTGCAGGACATATGGTGGCTTGGGCGCAACTTCGTCGATTTTCATGTCTCCTACATCCCCCGCGAAGATAACATGTATGCTGATTGGCTGGCGCGCGACGCTCTCCGACTCCATTTAGAGTTTGCTGACCTTGGGGAGGCTGTGGGGTATGCCCCACACCCTCCATGGTGATTTTGCTCTTCACCCTTAACTGGGTAACTTAGCCTTTTGGGCTCAATTAATAAAAAAAAAAAGAGGTAGAAAAAGTGAGAGTAAATGAGTAATGATTAAAAAATGAGGATAAATCAGTATTGATTGCTTAGGGATAAGTGTGGATAAGAGATTTTGATGTTTGATGATAAACTACAAGGATAAAGGGGTTATATCCGCTCTATAACCAAACGGGGGCTCAGTGGCGCTTGTAGCCGACCAAGAGTTCTCATTATACTTGGGCCTCTCGCGGTGAACTTTTCCGGATACCCGATTTTAGGCTTGGACTATTAGGCATGCTACAGTGATCCCCATGACTTCACTTTGTACTTGGGCCTCTTGAGGTAAACTTCTGCCAGATCCAGGATTTCTGGGCTTGGACTTTATTTAAGCCTGTTGATCGTCGTCACGTAGAGGTGGGTCATGTTTCCAGTTGCCTTCCAATGGTGTTTTATTTATTTATGATTTTTATATGATCGAGTAACGTGGAGATGAGTGAGAACTAATCAAACATCATCCTTATATGAGGCTATGATTATAAGTGAAACTTTCATTGTCCTACGTGAGGAGAGAATGTACTAGGTGGAGCCTATGTGACGCCTATGTGACATGATGGGGTTTAGTGGGAGGGAATTATTGTGTGGTTATTGGGGTGGGGTTGGTGATTACCGTGCCAGGTGGTAGGGGGCACAACTAGTAATCTTATAGTTGGATAAAAACATAGTGTTCCGGATGGTGTCCGACGGCGAAGAGCTCGAGGGCGTGATCGGAATCTGATGAGGAGATCGAGGAGATGACTTTTAAGTTTTTTTAAATGAACATCGAGACCCACAAGATGGATCTTGATCGTCCAATTGAATGGACCAATTGCGGCCAAAATCACTAACTTTGAGAGTCTAAGATCAACGCCGTCTTTGGCATGGAATAAGCTATTCCATATTAAGAAATTTGTGGGTTAATAAATCTGAAATAAAGGGTGGAGAAAAGTGAAAATAAAATAATAATGATTATTTAGAATAAAAAAAAGCAGGTAATAGTAGTGGATTCAGGTTTATTCTAGGTTAACTTTATTCTGGGTTAAGGGAAAAGTAGAATAAAAAAAGTGAAAATAAAATAGTAATGATTACTTAAAATATAATAGTAATGACCTCGTTTGGTACGGGATTAGCTTTATTCTGGTTAAGGGATTTTATTTCATGTTTTGAGAATAAGGAAAAGTAGAGTGGAGAATGGAAATAACTTTGTAATGATTACTTGGAATAAGGGAAATAATATTTGAGATTAAGGGATGGAATAAGTAGTGGATGCAAAAATATTTCAGAAATATTCCCCCTTATATTCTCGAAATTTATTTCCGTATCATACTGGTTGTAGTGATTACGTCGCCGGGAATATAGTAGCTTCTTGGGCCGAGTTGAATCAGAAGTCTCGAATTTGTCTCATTAGACCGGTCCCATTGGAACCCAATAAGGTCCAGTCGGGCTGAATCGAGTCAGAGTGGGAAGGATCGGGCTAGGTCGGACAAGTCCGATCGAACCGGTTTAACCCAATCCAGAGACATCTTTCTAAGCTTCGTATCCTTGGTGCTTAGAAGGTTTTTTAGATCTCTCCCTCAGACGAGACGAGCGGCGGGCGATGACGGTGTTCCACTTCTTCAACTGCGCCATCCTCACCTTCGGCCCCCACGCCGTCTACTACTCCGCGACCCCACTGTAAGCCTCCCCGCCGCCCCCAACTCTTCTTGATCCGATCCTGTTCTCATCTCGATTTCGCCCGCGGGGATGCTGGAATTCACCGCGCCTAGGGCACCGGTTGGAAGCTAGAAAACCCT
Organism: Narthecium ossifragum; assembly: GCA_963920575.1. NCBI lineage: Eukaryota > Viridiplantae > Streptophyta > Magnoliopsida > Dioscoreales > Nartheciaceae > Narthecium > Narthecium ossifragum. Next base: position 1,159,492 of record OY986973.1, read on the forward strand.
AGCACTAATATCTCATTTTAGCTGAATCGCTTTATTCTTGGATTTTCCGAGGAGATGCTGTTTTCTTTAATTAGTTGGATTGTAGTTGCTCATAAATCATCCTGAATTTTATTTGGTGGATCATAGTTTCTTATCGGATAATTTGTACGCACAGGTCCGAGTATGATACTATTGGAACGTCAATTAAGGCTGCTCTTGTTTACCTTGGAACTGCTTTAGTAAAGGTTTGTGATCTTTATGCTGCTTGATGGGTAAAATCTAAGTTTATGATGTTTCTGTCATTCTAGTCGGCTCTCAGATCAAATGTCTTCTTGAAATTTGTGAGAATGGTTTATGGTAAGATTTGATGAAAGTGGTGAAGTATATGAGAAAGTTAATCACTGGGATTACCTAATGTTTCCCTAGTTTCTCGTATATGTTTGGCAATCATATCCAAGTAATTTGTAGTGTCATAAAGTGTCAGCTGGATGGAGTTAGCTGCTTTTCGATGGAGAGATATGGAGCATACATCGCTCATGATTTGTGATCTAAGCATTAACCCATGAATGCATTCAGACATTTGCTACAAAGTTTCTTAGAAGTAGCATTCAGGTCTGGTGAGTCATATCACCTTAGGTGGTGTTTCGATACTTCTCAAACGACAAAGCTTCAGCCAGCATATAGGTGATTTCTGATTTCATGATACTGGAGAGCAGTGAATTAAATTTACTTCTTTCTATTAATTGCAAGATGAAAATTATAAATGCAAACCCATTTTCTTAAAAGTTTTATCAGCCCCTCAATCAGAATAGCTAAACTATTATATTCTTTTCTTCCTTTGAAGTTTGAATAGGTTTCTTCATTATTTCTGACATTGCTTGTACTGTCATTTGCAGCTTGTTTGCCTTGCAACGTTCCTCAAAGTACCTGAGAATGATAATGATAATTTTGATCCATATCAGGTAATTTGGTTATTCATTGTATTTCTAATGTTAGATTACTCTTTTCTTGATTATGCTCGAGTAAGCTAGTCGCTTTCGTGGATGCTACTGGTTGAGCTGTTGTTTTATAATTCCAATGTTGAAATAAACGTCTAGAATTTCCATGTTATATGATGCCATAGAATAGGAACAGAACAACAAAAATGAATATCTTTTTCTTTTAAACTTTTTTTTTGTTCCTAAGGGCTATTTTCATTATGCTGATTTGTTGCTTGGAGCAACTAATACCTGGTTAAATTAGATTCATTCTCTTACTTCTTTGTGTTGATGGCTTGACTGTTTGATCATCCTGACTATTTCAATTTTATGTGTCTATGTTCTCAATCCTAAACAGCTATTTAGTTTTGCAGGAATTGCTGAAAGCAATGATTGGATTCATAGATGTTGCTGGACTATATTTTGCATTGACACAATTGACTCACAGGAATATTTCACAAAATCATAAATTTCAGGCAGTAGGACTTGGTGAGTTCAAGATGTTTCAGTAGATTCCTGTAATCCATTGCTTAAACGTTTCTAAACAAATTTACAAATTGTACGCTGTTGCGAAACATGTCTTTTCATTTTTGAGTTCGAGTCTGTATAAATTTTTTTGCTTGCATTAAATAAAAGTAGTACATATCTCTCTGAGAACCTGTATTTAGACAGGCACCAATGAACGCCTTAGATACTGATAAGTATGCACACAAACATACCAATGAGCTCAATGTGTAAATATAAACCTTCCTTAGGCACGCTCAGGAAAATGATAAGCTTAGTTCCTATATACCACCTTGTATCTAGATTAGAAGTATGAAAGTGTGAATCTCTTTGTTCCATAGATGGGAACAGCTTTAAATTCCATTTATTTCTGTGGATTGAAAAGGAAGCATTTGCTCGGAGTGCTGCCTTTCTCTTTGATGTGATTTTTCTTGTTCTGTTGTTCTTTTAGAAGTCTTACAGGACATACAGTACTGCATGCATGCTATGAAAGAATGAATTTTTTCTTGCTTTCAGCATAGTGTCAATTGACCTCCTTGAATCAGAATGCTACTAGGGAAATGATCCTCTGCTATGTCAATAGTGCAGAACAACTCGAACCATACATTGTTCTGTTGTAGTTATAAGGCATTAAATTGCCATGGATGCATTTGTATGCATACTCTAAATGGTGATGCATATGTTCACGTTGCTTTGATTTAAGAAATAGGTGACAGTCTTCGTGTTATATCCTAACAGGAGCTGCTATCAAAACTATGACTGACAACGGCTCTTCTTAATATTTGCAGGTTGGGCTTTTGCAGATTCAGTTCTGCATAAGTTGCTGCCTCTTTGGGTAGGAGCTAGAGGACTAGAATTTACATGGGAATACATACTAAAAGGGCTAGAAGCAAATGCCAATCTGGTTTGGTCATCTCCTTTCTCAATTTTGAAGTTTTAATTTGTTTTAGCAGAAGCATGAGCGTAATTAGCTGATTCTAAAACCAGTCAAGACCTGCTGTGTAACATTACTGTAGGATAGACTTTGCGGTTCAGTGTTCTTTTGCCTGAAAAATTGGTGGTTATCGAATAATGAGTTTAGTTCTCGGGGTTGAACAATTTCTTTTCTGGTTAGCGGACTATATTATCTGGAGGAAGTGCTTTGTTTTTATTTTTTCCTTCTGTTCTATTGTCTTAAGGAAGAAACCAACAACTCTTTCATCGACGACGATTGTTGTTTGCTAAAATCATTTGCGATGGAATATCTTAATCATCCTCACTGCAATATGAGCAAAACTCTTTTCTGGGTCTCAGGTTTTTAATTTGTCACTTGCTGCATTGGGTTCCTTGATGTGGCTTCGGAAGAACAAGCCCAGAATTCTGATTCCAATCATTTATGCATGTGCTGGGATTCTTGCGACAATGCCTTCTATCACCAGGTTATTTTTTCTCCTCAAGTTAGTGATAGTTAGAAGACACGATTTCTTAAAAGAATAGTTGTTGACGTATCCATTATATGATTCTTGTATTCTCTTTTCTATCGTGCAAGCTACATGTTATAACTCAGTGCTTTGAATATTATTATGCTTTGAATGTTAAATGGCTTATTCAGCTCTATTCCTGTGAACTTTGTGTATCAAATTGGATTGAGATGTATTGAATTAGTCAATGTATTCTGCAGCTATCTAAGAAGGGTCTTAGGGTGGCACCTTCCAGAGGTTGTCGGTTTCGAGCTTCTATCGTCGCTCGCAATGGCCGTCTTCAGTTGGCAGCTCTTTTGTGCATGTCAGAGGCCATCTAATCTTTGAATGACAGATTGTGGCAGACTCAGGCAATTCATTGTGGTTTTTGTGGTGCCTGGTTTTGTTCTTGCACCAAAAAAATTTGCTATCAGTTGTAATCTTCGTCAAATTTTTGACTTCCAACTTCTGTATCCCCGTGAATCATCTGTACCCAAGTCCCCTCCAGATTACTGTGGTGTTGCAAAATTCACGTTCAATCATGTTGCTTCTCTCTTGAACTTCCGCAGCTTGTCCTGGGTTAACTATTCAACATGATTTTAAGCTCAGTTTGATACGGGATAAAAGTTATTCTGGTTAACTATTCTGTACCAAATAGGGCCTTAGAGATCGCTGATTGTACTGCCGCACCAGCCTTCAAGCTCAACTATTCAAATAAATAAATAAATAAATAAAGGGGAAAAAAAGAAATCTTGTGTTTCGACTTTGCTAGTCATCTTTAAACTACCCACCGGTTGTATGAATTCCTCTGCTTAAACATGAACCCAAAACAAGAGAAGGCTATGGGAAGAGCTTTAATCTTAGAGAGATAATAGAGGTGTTAAGAGAACCCTCAAACATGATAGAAACAAAAACACCTGTTTGAAACAAAAGAACATGGCTTCCCTTCCTACTCTGATTCCTCCAGGGTTGCCTCCACTCGGAGGATGACGAAGCCGACGGCAACTCCGACGAGCACAAGGCCATTCATGATAGCCGCAATCTTGAATATCTCGGCGGCGGCATTGCAGGTGGAGGAGAGTGCCCCACCTCTGCTCTTCTTCTCTGTTGGAGTCCTCAACGAGTTCAAAACCATGGCAAATGATTGGTTGGTGCATTTTGGAAGGCCAAGGGAGCCTATGTTGTTATTTGCCTTGAGGCCTCCAAAAGAGTTGAGTCCCTCAATGTAAGTCACCTTAGTCCTGCTCCTCATTGAGGAGTTCAGGCTGGAGCATGTTGTGGCAGCCGCCGGGAGTGTCACCGGAGAGATCGCCGCCATTTCTGCAACACCAGAAGAATTCTACAAGTTATATAGTCAACAGGTATAGAATCAAGAAGAAAGGAGATATCAAAGAAGGCATTAGATGGTGTGTTACCTTAGTAGCTGTGGAACTTTTTTGAGTGCAGAGAGGCAAGTAGAGTTTTTTTTGTATATGTGAGAGGTTGAGGCTAGGCGTGTGGATAAGGTGAGGAGAGGATGGTTGGCTATCAAGAGGATTATATCCTTTTCTTGGAAGAAAGGGTGTTGTCCATGGTTTAACGCTGGCCAAGAATTATTGAAAGGCTATTCTTGTGATTTTAAAGATGAACCGACCAATTGGTGGCCCACATGGTGTTGTTCTGTGGCTGGGATGTTCATCAAGTTATAAAATTGAGATTTTTGAGAGATAATAGACTTAAAGCCCCCTTGATGTGCGACAAAATTAATAACAGTAATTTGTGCCAAAAGCTTAAGCTGATAGGAAAATGTGAACTTAAGCATTTGTCCATATCTGCTAAGCTGCTAACACAACCTGGTCTAATGCCATCTAAAATCACCAATTGTCTGAAAAAAGAGATAATTTGTACATTTCACTATATGCTAATATGGTTCTATCTCAAAGTATGTCAGTCTCAAACCAAGTTGGATTGCTGAGATGAGTATGACTTCAATACAGCAGACCATATACAGCTCTTCTAATATAGGAAGAACTGATCCTAAAGCTAGCAAACAAGTAACAAAGGAGCTCCATCAAACCAGTGCTCTGACTGCAACTTATCAACAGCAAACCCTTCACAAAGTCAGTTCACAAAACAAAACTACCATCTAGCAATCCACTGTTTTAAACGATATGTTTCATAGCTAGGTACATGGATAGACTAGCAATTTCAGTCTACGATAAAACCATCCAGCAAACCATCAAGATGCAGCTGTGATAGCACTTCAGTCAGGGCTTTGTTCTTGGATGGCATTAACAGAGATGCTTTGAGCCTTAAGTCTGGAGATATCCACTTGTAATACATCATCTGCGAGAAATGTGAAGATACATTTGTCGCCTTCTAGCAAATGGTTTGCTTTCCAGAAGTTCTTCCACCCAGGTCCCAGGTCTATCCGCCCTCTTGTCCGTTTACAGACTATTACCGGCCATGACCTCCCACATGGATCACGAAGGATCATCTTGTCCTTCTTAGCAAGATCGTGCACTCTCGCATGAACCTTTGGTACTTGCTGTTTCCGAAACCAGTGCAATATATGTCACTAGCAAAAAATGTCCACATAGACATGGTAAATCGTTGAGTACGTTATGCAGTAATGTGCAACTTATATAAGAGACTAACCAAACATAATCAAGATAGCATCATATGATGCATAAAAAATGCAAACCGGGAGTGCAAGTCAAATGATCTCTCTGCAGTGTAATAATCTGTGACCTCTAATGCTTTCTAACATAGTGACAGATGGGGATCACGCATGCAAAATTATGATATTCAGAAATGAAGGAGTTATTTACTCATATGCAGATATGTATTTGCAACATTTTACATAAAAGTAGAGCATTTGTGTGCCCCGTACTCATATGAGTAGAACAGGACATCTAGTACAAATAATGCATCATACGAGTAAAAACAGGACATCAATTGCAAAAGATGCATGATCATATGATGAAATTAGTCAGAAGGGCTAGGTTTGATCAGCAATCACAGCAAGTTATCTGCAGGCATGACCTTCATGATGCAACATTGATAGTAATATAAGCATCGGCCAATAGAATTTCAGATTATAATTTCAAGAAGAATAATAAGCCTTCTAAGGCTTTAACCACCATGTCTAATGGACTGAAATTTGTTTCCAAGTGAAACTTCTCATTACACATAGAGACTACTGACAAGCATAATTGAGAGTAAGTTTGTTGCAGCAACTTAGATATGAGAAGATCCTGATTCAATATGCTTGAAGCTTAGGTGAGACAACCTCGTGTAACTTCACATTTTCACTGTTTTCCAAGAAAAGGTCACATTCACACTACCATACATGCAGAAAAAAAATATACCTTCATGTATACGAGTCTGAACTTTACATAGGCTTAAAGGGCAAAAGCTACTTTGAGGTTGAAATTTTGCATTAGATTCCGCAAGAATCCCTATGCTGCTTCTTATTGCTTCTAGACAGGGTACTTCATTCATACTTCCATGTTAGAGAAAAATCCAAGCTAAAAGGACTTTACTGGTTTCCTACACTTAGAGGAAGAAGTTTGATTTTGGGAAAATTTGATTGTAATAGGAGATTAGAGGGTACGGATGGCCATTCCATCAAATGTGTGAGAATTAGAACATATTATTCTATTATTTGGATCAGATGCTGTTTGGAGATTGACAGAAGGATGGCCAGATATAAGACCGTGAGATTCGACTGAAGAATGTGAAAAAACAATGTCAAAAGATGAGCATTTGCCTGAATTTGTCAAGTTCCAATAAGAGTTGGACTCTCCTCGTATAAAACTTGTCATTAAGAGATAATCATTACTCACAATTGAGTGGGTTGTGGATTTGTGTGCCACAAAATTAGACCATGCACTAATAATTTTGGGCAGTAGGCAGTAGCACATTACCCGGCAGTCAATCATTTAACCCTCTTGTCAACAGGTTGTAGGTTTGAAATGCCTCTAAGGGGTTTTTATGCTTATCTCCTACCTTTAAAGATCTAAACCATGGAAAAAAGAAACCCAATTTTAACTACAAAAGGAGCCAATGTTCTTGAAGTAGTGAAGGCACAGATTGGCAAGAAGTCAATGCTACAAGTCCACAACATTAATCCCTCTTCAAAGAGTAGCAGCGGAAAAAGTCATAACGGCTAATTAAATGTCAGAACATCATATATCCCGTCAAAATGATGCATCCAGAAGTGATTATGAAATACACACCACATGATATAAACAAGTAGGTTTCCAAATTGAAACAAACTGCATAGTTCCAGGAGCGACCAAGCTGGCTGCATCAAGAACCCTTTCTGCATCATCCGGAATCGGAGATTCCCCTGCATCAAATCACACTGTAAGCTCATCCAAACACTATATAAAAGACCACAATAGATCATGCATAAAAGAAGAAAAAAGTCAGTAACTTAGTCGCAATCGAAAAGAAAAATTCCCATTAAAGCAAAATTCAGGGCATGAGAAATCTCAACCATCACAGAACTCCTAATGCTATGCATCCTATGTTTGAACACTTAAACAACAATTACTCTTCATAAAGCTTTTTACCAGGCATTCCAGGCGGTCCTAAGGTTCCCTCTTTCACCCGAAATATGTGAGCATTCCATTCTTGGCCTTCTTGGAGAAGCTCGAAAACGCAAACGTCGCCTTCTCCTAAGCGATTTCCTTTCACAAACTCAGACCATCCACTGGATAAATCTATCCGCTTATCCTTCTGAAATGTAACTTTCACAGGCCAAGAGCCCCCCGTAGGTCCCTGAAGAACTACGCTCCCCTTCTCCACAAGATTATACTTCGTGGCAAACCTCTTGGGAATCGTCTGAATCCAAAAGAGCACATTTTATGAACCCCAATGCGAAAATTCTTTAAAAGTAAGAGGAGCTCTAAGGAACGGAATGAATGATCACCATGTGATTGAGACGAGAACTCCTGCAGAGGGCCATGAAATGTGGGTGGCTGGGCTTAAAGGAGCGCGCAAGGTCCAGAATCCCCTCTCTTTCCAACTTGTTTACAGGCCTCTTCATCCAAATCAACCCTGTAGAGATCACAATGTAATCGTTAAGAAATTCCAGATCTACCATCGTTACAGGCACAAAAAGTTCTCACTTTTATTGCCCTTTCCCAAATCTCTTGGTGCCTTATTTGGCTCCACGGCCGAGAGGCTCTTCTTGGCTCCAAGTCCCCTCTCTTGTTCCTTGCTGGGCGAGGCAATGGCGTCCTTCTCGCAGCCATTCTTACCGTATATCACGACGTCGAAGCCGACCTCGCCGTCGAGGTGGAACACTAAGAAATCGCCCTCGTTGATGGTTTGGATCTGCACGAAATCCTCCCATCCACGCTGGAAGCAGCAGCTGCCATCGAAGTTCTCGATCTTGACGCGCCATCGGCGGCCACTGGAGCTGAGTAAGATGGACCTACCAATGCCTTTGATGTGCTTAGTGAAGGATGGCGGTATGCGCTGGAGATAGATAGCAATGGGGATCGTTAGAGAGATGGATGGAGCCAAGAAGAGGGTGGGCTTCGTTACCAGAGTGGATTTGAAGTCCCCGAGCATGACCTTGAAGAACGAAGGCCTCTCCGTCTTCTTCTCCTGGCGCGAAGAAGCCATTTTCGCGGAGGAGTGGAAAAATTGCAGCTTTAGCCGATCAGGCGCGAAGAGAAAGAGAGGTGTGTCTGTGCCATGTGGGTGTCGAGATTCGTGCGAATGAACGAACAGTTGCGTCGGTTATGGATGCTGTCGCTTTCAGTGCGGGGCCCGCACATATGACGTGGCGTGTTGCTGTGTCTAGTGGAGGGGCCCACGGCTTGCCCACGTGACAGTTATAGATTGACCACTGTGAACCGCTTGATCCAGGACGCTAAACAGTAGCACTAAGGCCCAAATCTACAGGCCTGGCCTGTTAGAAGAGTTGGCTTTAGCAGCAGCACCCAGCCCAGTTCGAGGCCTTCGGAGCTAGAGAGAGGACTAGGACCCTTAAACCCTAAACCTTCGTCTGAGCCTTCGCTTCCAGACACCCGCCGCTCGAAATGGCTTTCCGCGGATCCCTCTCGAGATCGCTGCTCGCCACCGCTCGATCTTCCCTCCGGTCGCCGCCGGCGGTCCCCCGCCAACGCCCTCCGTCGATTGGGGCTCCCCGTATCCAGCGCCGCCGCTCCTCCTTCGCCCCTTCCAGGTGGATATCACAGCTACAACCCTAGCCCTAACCGCTATAATTTTCTTCAGATCTCTATATCGGTATTAGCTGCATCTCTACTGGATCTTGGTGGCTAAAAGATGGTGGTTTGGCGCAGGACTATGGGCGAGCTAGGTTGCGTGCAGTCGCTGCTCCCGCTGCACAGCGTAGTGGCCATCCCTCGACTCACCTCGCACCTCTCAGCCAGCGTGAGGGCGTGCTGCGAGCTCTCTCAGGGTACCTTCCGCCGCACTTGTCCGGATCGCTAGTTATGTCTCCTCTGCGGGCCTTTGTCTTGCTATCGGTCTAAACTTCACGAGGGAAAACTTATCTCACATGACATTTTAAATGGATGAGCAACTCATAGGACTCCGAAGTGTAGATGTCTAGCGTTATATTTCTATTGCTTTTTCAAGTTTGTATGCGAGTTGTAGTTGATACGAGGAAATTGGGATTGAGATTTGATAGGGAGGAATGGAAAAGATGGTTGATGCAACTGAAAGGCTGGCATATGGTGGGAATCCGGAGGATGATTCCGTTTGCTAAGATGTAGGTTTTCTCCTGCCCTAATTGTGTCTTTTGTGATTATAGGAGAGCTAATTAAGAGGAATAGTGCTAGATAATGAAGTCTCTCGAAAAAAGATGATAAAGATTAAATCCTATAGGAGTGCTGAATTTCTTTATCCAGTTTCCTATATTCATTCAATGTGCAAGCACAAATGGTTTGACATATATATGTATATGTGTTAGTTTGCAGTTTGCCGCTCTTGGGCATCCCAGGCTACCTTTTCTTGGTTAACACATGGATCTATTTGCTGATTTTTCATCCCCATAGTATTGCATTTGGCATGCTCTGCTTCAATCATTTTTGCAGTTAGTTTTCTAATATATTTCTCTTCCAAGGCGCTTATTTGGCAACTATTGAAGTGCTTGAAAAGGCGTTTAAGTGTGCTGATTACCTGCTGTATTGGCACGATTTTTGTATGTAGCTTTTAGGTGTCCAATTTTGGTTGTTGAACTGATGCAGTATTTTCAAGTTATTGTATTTGTCAATTTGTTTTTGATTAATAAGAGGTTTGGGACTGAGATGTGATAGGGAGGAATGGAAAAGATGGGTGATGCAAAAGGGAAGCTGACCATTGATGGGAGGCTGAAGGTTGGTGTTTCAAGTGTTTTAGGATCCCTGATTATCTCATAGATATGCGTATCTCTCACAAGATTTCGATAAAGATCTAGAATTTCAGAATGGTAACAAGAAGACGATAAAACATGGAACGGGCATGGTGTCTAAATGCAACATACAACTGATTATGTTCTATGTGCTTCTTTTTCTGTGAATCTAGGAGTATTCGATGATTTTCTTTATATTGTATCAATGCTTGGATGATGGATAATTTCTAAGTGTGAAATGGGTCAACAAACTAAATGAACGAAACACTTCTATTTAATAATTGCTCAATCTGACGAAAACATCATGGATTCATTTCTTAGGCCAAGTATTGAGAATTATTCACTTCAATTTGAGAGAACTTTGCCAAACTGAGTTTGTCGTAAGATATAACGAGGTGGATACTTGTTGATGCTTTTAGTTTTGGTTGTAAGCATTAATATGTGGAAGTTGGTCATATCAGTAATCAGTATGAGAGAACTGGGCCTCCAATGGGAGGCAATTGCAAGACATTATCTTTTAGCTTGATGCGTGGATATAGATGAGGTGGATTCTTATGTTTATGGCTTCTCTTAACAGTTACTACGTATCATGCTAAGTGATGTTGAATCATTTTTATTACATGCCTCATCAGAGATATGAGTTACTTGAATTTGAGCTGATTTTGCTACCAAAGTTTCAGCCTTCTCACCAATTAGGAGCCTGCATTAATATTTGTTTTCTGCGTAAGTTTGTTCATTTCTCTTGATTATTGGCAAAGGATTGTTTCTATTGTTGTTTGAGGTCATTAATCACAATTGATTTAAATGATCAATTAGTGGAGGAATAGGAAAGGGAAGGTATATAGATTTGTCTTATGCAGGCCCATAAGGTAGCAACTAAAATTCAAGTTGCCCCTCGCTGTTTCTGTATCTTTTTAGGTGGCTTTGTATTTTGTTTTGATGATAAAAAAAATGCATGTATGAGACTGGTCTTTGAAATAATCCATTATAGGAGATATTTTCTTCTTTTTTTTTGGAATGCTTCCATGATTGTAATTAGGGATAGGATTATGGCTTTAAAGAAGAAAATACTGATTCTTTTCAATGTATAATGTTTTTTTTCATTGTGTTCAACTTTAACCAGTAAGCATGCAAGGGTGTTTTCAGTCGGCTATTCGACGAAACTACTTGTCAAATTCTGTTCTTTCAATTTGCAGTCTATTCAATTTAGATATTTTCATTGGATTAAAGAATGTAGCCAAGTATCTAGTGGATGGTAGTTATTTTAAGTAATTTTGATTATTTTGATCCGTAGATTATGACTGGCTTTTATCCTGATACCCAATTTAGGCACAAGTAAATCCAAAGACATCACACCATGGAATTTTACATCATGTGAAGCAATATTCTGACAGGATTTGTTCTCCATTATGTGCAGGTACTTGAAGGTAGATTGATATAGAGGCGATTGAAGGCGTTATTTGGGACTTTTTTCAGCTAAACCATTTAGTTGCACACTAGAAATATCTACGAATAACCTTGTTTTTTAATGTTCTAAATCCTCCAAGGAGGTGGTAGATTTTGCTGGCAGACATTGCTGAAGAATTTTGTTGGCTCTGTAAACCATGTGAATTCTTATTGCAAATTTCTTATGCAGTGCATGTTCTTAATTATAAAGCCATTGAATCAGCTTCTAAAAAAGCATACCATTTCTATCTTCAAAGAAATCTGAGGAAGCAAAGAGGTCACAGATTCGTCCCAAGAATAGGGATTTTTCGCTGGTAAGCAGGCAAAGTGCAACCGTGCAAGCACTTGTCCATTCTTTGCTAATCAAAATACAACAATGCTAACAGTGCAACCTGCATGCATCAATAACCAATTGGGAATACCTAGCGAATGATTTGGTTTTATTATCTATTTATTTATTTTTGCTTAGTTGAGCCCGGAGGCTGTGCTACAAAAGTATCGGCTAGCCAGCGCCGCCCGGGTTACATGCCGTCGCCCCATGCACCAGAAGCCTTTCCACGGCCATACAAAAAGCCTCCGCCGCCATATAGTCAGCCAAGGCATTACATGTCCTAGGATTGAGAGAGAATACCACGCGAATTTTAAAACACTAAGAAATCCGACATACGCGTCTGTTCTTCAAAACTTAAAAGCAAGACATCCAGATTTCATCTAATAAATAATAATAATAAAAAGACATCCAGATTTCGATGCTTTTGCAGCATGAGAAAGTCCAAAACACGGATTCAAGCACCTTTAAAAGTCTCCAGAACCTTGTAAGTTTTCCCTTTTGTGGACAACAGTTTCATTTAATAGCTCGATGATTGCCCAAGGTTATGAACTGTCATCAACATGTCTTCCTGCTTATCAACAAGTTCAAAGACACAAAGATCTCCTTCTTCCAACTTGTTGTCAAGGACGAAAAACCTCCAATTTCCTGAAAGCGCAGTGATTTTGCTATTGCTATTTACACGACAGGTAGCATGCCACTTCTTCTTCCTGTCCGGGTTTTGAAGTAAGATGCTCTGAGTCCTGCAGGGAAGATGTGCTACTGCAAATTCTCTAGGGATGTTCTGCGTGTAGTGACGAAGCAAAAATTAGAACACAGCTCTTAATGAACCACACCATCATAAGTTTGTCTCCGATATTTGAAACTTAGCTACTAAAATCATAAACTTGATCACGTTCAGTGGAATAAATAACAATTTGCAATCATCAAAACAGATGTCTTTTTGACGCCGAATGTTAGGAAATACAAGTTACAAGTAATAACTTTGTAACATGCACGATAACAAGCTTCATAAAACCAATACCATATTGCCAGGTTAAAGACCCAAGATGACAGAACTCTTAACAGGGAAAGAAGGAAAGTATATTGCCAAATAGTAAATTTTCTAAAGAAACCCTTGCTGATCATCGAAAAATCTGATAGAAGCAAGTAGAATTTTCAGAATGATCAATACTGAAGAAACTTTACGTGCTCATGATGCTAGCGAAAAGAGTAGGACTTACTAAAAAGCATGTCCCTCTGACAAATGTTGGGAACATGATTGATGCAAAACAAGGATTTTCAGGTCCGACTACCCGAAGCAACTGCAGAACCTTCTTTTTGTCAGCATTCGTTAGCTTCCTCTTTACTGACATACAAACTGATGCAAGGGTATTCTTCTCATGTTCGTGCAAATCATCAGCTTCTTTCTTCACCTGATATGTCGTGGTTTTTGAGGTTCCAACACTTTTTCCTGAAACATTTACCAATAATAGTGAAAAGAAGAGGTAAAATTAACTAGCTAAGGCAAAATTATGGAAGAAACGGGGAGAGATTGACTTTGGTGCTCCAAGTTAATTTAGTTTGGTCATTAAGTACCTCCTGGAGAGAGTATTTATCTGAGCTAATAGAATCTACTGAGTATCCCTTGGAGGTTATCTACGATTGACAAACAACAAAAAGTAACACTGAGCTAAGGAATAAAGTCTGATTAAATAATAGTAGAATTTTAATTAACTAAAGAGTGCATGTTGTTTTGAACAATCGTTACGAATGAAACAAACTTTCCGATTAATAATCCACAAATGCTAAAATACTAAACTAGACTATTAACTAGGAACTAAGCATTTTAAAAGATAATTTAAAGAAAGCTTATCTTCTTACAGATTTCCACAAAGAGACAGTATGATGCACATAAGAGAGTTGTGCAAAGTGCTGATGTACTCTAACAATAGAACTGAAAATCAAATATCATGCAAAGTTATATGTTGTAAAACCTAGAAAAAGGAAGAACAACAATTTGATGTTTAAATTCAATAAATTAATGCGCACATTTATGGAAAAGTAAAGGAGTTCACTTACGTGGTCTCCCTCTTCCTCTCTTTGAAGGAAGACATTTGGAAGGCTTCGACCGTACTCTCCTCCTTTCATTTGCAGTTTCACGGTCAGCACTAAACTTGTGGAGACTACTTGATCCAGATGCTTGTTGCATATCACTCCCAAAGTCACTCGAAGAACTACACTCAATCACTTCATGATGAGGAGATAAATCAACAAGTTCTACGGAGTCCTCCACCCGTTCTTGTCTTGGTGAATTCTTCTTACGAACAAAGAAGGATTCGGCTTTCTCACAGCCACTTTCATCAAACATCAAAATGTCAAAGCAAAATTTTCCGTCATACTGAAAAATTAAAAGGTCATTTTCCTTGATTTTGTGAGCCACGATAAACTCCTCCCAGCCATGTTGAAAGTATACACCACCAGCAGTTTCCATTAGCTTGACATGCCATTTGCCACCACTAGGACCCCTAAGATCAACAATTCCACTTAATTCTCCTCTTTTTCTCCTGAACTGTTCTGGTATCCTCTAGCAAGACAAGAATATAAGAAGATATTATAGAGCAAAGCATTTTGAAAGATAGCAATGAGAACTGGGAGACTGCTGTGTAAAAAGTTGCAAAATAAAGCATGAACCTTACTAATCTACATCAGTAATCAATACAGGCGGAGATAATCTCTTTTTATATAGTCTCAAAAGAAGCTTTGCAGAAACTTGGTTCATAAACCATCATCTAGAACTTTCAAAGAAGCATTTCTTCAAGGCTACTGTTGATCAGGTCATAATGCAAACACAAGGAAACCAGATCAATAAAACACATATATAAGCTCCGAGAAGAACGGGGACTTTCAAAGAAGCATTTCTTCCTGGTTTCTTTTGCTCTTGCGAGTCAATGGTAAATTACAACTAAGAAAGATCAATGCGGATGAACATAAAAAATCAGGTCAATATATCTTGGTGCGAGGATGATGATTTTTCATAGAAAGTTGTAAATTTTGTAATAAATCAAGTAATGCCAGAGTTACCGGTCATGTCATAACTTTCACCTTTCTAACAATCATCATTACATTCATAAACACACTTATTTCAAACAAACGCAAAAAAAAAGTACTAAAATCAAGACCTCGTGCACCATTAATTATTTCAAATCTCTCAACACCACCACTCAGCTAGCTAGCACTGTTGAATAGCGATCTATAGAAGCTTAAACATTCACTACAGAATAAGGTACTGAAGGGATGACGGAAGGAATTATTCACCATGCGTCGAGAGAAATCGCGATTCATGACCTTGAAAAATCTCATCTTTTTAGAGTGATTCCAGTAGTAGTGCTCCCTCCACTTCTTGCAGCCGCCGCAGCTCCCCTCCCCCTCCATATGAGCCTCCCTGGAATCAATTCAGCAGTCGTAGGCACAAACAAAACGCACAAGCTTAGATCATGGGTGGGGGAACAACAAAAGCAAGCCAGAATCAACAATACTCGCCAACGATCGATGGAAATTACAGGCTCGAAATCTATACGAAACACCCCCCCCCCCCCCACCCCCCCACCCCCGGCAAGCCTTTTTAATGCTTCGAGCAAAAAGAGCTAGCTTTCCGAACACATTGAGAACAAGTTACGACGATTTATACCAGGAAAAGCTGGTGGATCAAAGATCACGAAGAGGAAATTAGAAAGAAGTACAAAAGGATGAATCTTTACCCAGAAATGGTTGAGAAATTCGTCAAATAACTGAGCAAGAAGCAAAAGAAGAACAAAAAGAAGAGCTAGGGATTTGGGATGCAAGGGAGCCGAGAGAGGCGTGTCTCGGTATTCGAGAGCGTGGCATTGGAATTGGCGCCTTAAATGGAATTCATGAGGATTTAAGTGGGAGTTGGAAGCCCCGCCTTTATTAGGATCAGTCATCAGGCCATGAGAGCGTGGCATTGGAATTGGCGCCTTAAGTGGAATTGATGAGGATTTAAGTGGGAGTTGGAAGCCCCGCCTTTATTATGATCAGTCATCAGGCCATGACGGTTGGGGTGTCTCGTGATTCGGAAACGTCACTCTAAGATTCGCATCTGACAATGATGGCGGATCAATTTAATGGGGGCCCAACAAGGTGCCGATTTTATTTTTATTTTTATTTTTATTATAGCTCCAAGAACTACAAATAACCTTGTTATTTAATGTCCTAAATACTCCAGTGAGGTCATAATTTTTACTGCTGACGAATTTTGTTGGCTCTGTAAACCATGTGAATTCTTAATGCAAATTTCTTATGCCGTTCATGTTCCTATTCGTAAAGCCACTGGCTCAGCTTCTAAAAAGCACACCATTTCTATCTTATAAAAAAGAAAAATCTTAGGATGCAAGTGGTCACAGATTTCTCCCACAAATTGAGATTTTTGGCCGGTAAACTGATATGTACAAGCACTTGTTCATTCTTTGCTGATAAATGGTAGAATCTGGATTACATATAAAGAAAGAAAATTGATTTGCGACTCCCGCGATAGGTGTGGAAAACTATACCGTATAGCGGCACTCATTACAGTCAAAAGGAGATGGTATGTAAGTTTCTTTCACGCGTATGTATTGCTTCAGAAAATTTATAATTTATTTCACTCAGAGATTGAATGATTTTTTTAAAATACTTCGAATGTACTATTCTTTCTCTTATATAATTAAGATTAGAATGGTAGAATCTGGATTACATATAAAGAAAGAAAATTGATTTGCGACTCACGCGGTAGGTGTGAAAAACTATACCGTACGTAGCGGCACTCATTACAGTCAAAAGGAGATGGTATGTAAGTTTCTTTCACGCGTATGTATTGCTTCAGAAAATTTATAATTTATTTCACTCAGAGATTGAATGGTTTTTTTAAAATACTTCGAATGTACTATTCTTTCTCTTATATAATTAAGATTAGAATGGTAGAATCTGAATTACATATAAAGAAAGAAAATTGATTTGCGACTCACGCGGTAGGTGTGGAAAACTATACCGTACGTAGCGGCACTCATTACAGTCAAAAGGAGATTGTATGTAAGTTTCTTTCACGCGTATGTATTGCTTCAGAAAATTTATAATTTATTTCACTCAGAGATTGAATGGTTTTTTTAAAATACTTCGAATCTACTATTCTTTCTCTTATATAATTAAGATTAGAATAATTATCTACTAGCGCCATTAGATGTGCCATTATCACTTGTTTTGAAATAATCAAAGTAACTTTTATATACTGTTTTTGAAAAGCATTTTGTACTAATACGTGTAAAAAAAAAATTTGGGATTAGAATATTGCTCTGTTTCATTAACGCGAGCGACTTTTTTCCTCTGGAAGTTTTTGCTTCTAGTGATTCCTTTTCTTCGGTCGAATATAATTTGTATTCTTCTTCAATTAGAGAAAGTATATATCTATTTTTTTCTTCTAAAAGTTTAACTTCTTCCTTGAGTTTATTAACCTTTTCATTTAATTATGTTAATGATAGAGTTTTAACAATTTTTTTTCTTATTTTCTTTTGAATACTTCTAATAATTTATAAGCATCATCTGTTTTAGGAGTTTTAACCTTTTGATATCATTTTAAACAGATATCAATCAATTGAGATTTCAACTCAGAAGACATATTTCTTCTGATAATAATTTAGATAAAAAATTTTATCTAAAGATATCATATGGATTGATAATTCAATTTTTCAACTATTGCTTTCCAATAGTTTCAATTATCTCTTTTTTATGACAATTATTAATTGTACACTTTCTTTGAAGATTCCGATGAAGAATTATAACTTTCGTCATTTTCTAAGTCAATATTATTGATCATCATTTTATATAACGATTTTTTAAATCATTCATCTTCGATTTCATTGATTTTTTTATTTGTATAACATCGATTAGCATAGTGGTTAATATTTTCACATTTAAAGCACTTAGTTTTAGATTTATCTATTTTGGATTTCCCTCGAGTATTATTCTTTTGGGGATTATATTTCCTCTTTCGTTTCTTATAGAAAGGTTATTTTTCTTTCTTTTATAACGTTAGGTTTATTTTGCTTAATTGACTTATGAAGTGCAAATTGCTGGCAAAATTCTCCTAATTGTTTTATTTCTATAAGTTTAAGAGACTTTAATTGACTTTTAAGCTTTATATCATTACATAAGCTTAATCCTTCATGTATGCAAGCATTTATTAATGCTCCATATGTGTAAAAAGCATAAGGAATGAGACCACTATTTTGCTCTCATATAATTTCAAACTCTTTCAGTAAAGAGATTAGGCAGTTCATCTATAAATTTGGACTTCCAGTGAGTACTATTAGCATCATTGAATTACATTCCTTGAGTGATATAAGTATCTTTATACCAATGAAAATGATTAAGAGATGGACATCTAAGATTTTGCGATAATGTCTTTATCCTCTATCCCTCATTGGTAATGCTAGTAGTAAAATGTTCAACAATAGTAAGAACAAGGGTGGATATAGTATCTTCGTGTTGTTGATTATTTTCTTATTTGACAACAGAAAGGATTTCTGCTCGTTCGGGTGTAAGATAATTATCCTACCAACCTTTCAAACTGCCAATAAATCCATAGGTAAGTGTTAGAACAGAAATTTGCCCGTTGACCGGGATTGTAGTCAAGGTCAAAATCTATTTCCACATTCAAAAATCAAGAGATTGTAGTTTAGTTGAACTCTTTCGAATTATCGAATCAGAGCTGTTGAAGTGTACAAAGAAGTTATTTGGTTGATAATGGAGTTGATGGAAATGATTTATGAGCAGTGACATGGAAAATGGTGAGTGATAGATAAAATAATGGAAGATTGAGAATGGATGATAGGCTATGTTATAACCACTCCTATTTTAGGTAGATCTACTCTTAGAAATGAAGAATTAGGGTAGCACTACTCCTAGGAAATTATGGTAAAACTACTCCGATGGAATAAATTATTGTAGCACTACTCCTAGAAATGAATGACTAGTTGCATGAATTTAAAGGAAAGATAAGCTTCATTGCTGAATTTAAAAGGCTACATTGTAGATAGATCTAAGCATATTGATACATGATAAAAGATAAATAAAGTGACATTTTGCTCTTGATTTCGGGAGAGGCTTTTTCTTCATCCTCTTGGCCTTTTATAGACCTTCTGATAACCACCTCGAAACCACCCGAACTGCCTCATGTAACTGTCAAAAACTGATTTTGAAACTGTCAGAACTGCATAATTGAGCGATATCTTCAGCTATTTACGAAACTGCCATCAGGTAGAGCTTTTTGTTTTCCATTGCAATTTGGCCGATGGTAACCTTAGAATTTGATAAAACTCTGAACATGAAAGTTGTAGGTCTTCGAATTCTCTTTTCATCAGTCCAAAAATCAACTCATTCGGACATCGTATGAGAAAGTTATCGCCAAAACGGTCGAAACACATCGATGTCTTATTAAAATAATCAACCAAAATATGGGCGATGGGTTTTGGCCGATAGAGAAATGGGCGATGACATCGGCCATCTTTTGGGCGATGACATTTGGATTATTGACCATTTTGCCACTGACACTTCGACTGCCGATTTGACATAGTAAACGATGGAATCTGAAGATCTTTTCAACAGCAAAGTTGTAGATTTTTTCGTCCTCTTTCCAATGGTTTCAAGATCGCTCACTTTCGGTACTTGATGTAAAAGTTATGGCTAAAATACTTTAACTATATCAAATCCAAAGATATGGACGATTTGATGTCAATTTCGTCTTATTTACGAAATTGCTATTGATCTTGTTAATCGCTCAAATAGTTATTTTTATGGCTAATAGTAAGAAAGGATGTTATGTTTTTATCAGAATTGCCATTATGCTTGCAAATAGTTGCATACATCATCATTCTGTGAGCCATGTTATAGATTTGATAGTCAGCTAGACCATTTATATTCCATTCATAGATAATTCTTCCAGAATAATCTTGTTGAAGAAAAGTATCACTTTTTCAAACAATAAATCCACAACCGTGAGATGTTTATAATAGAATTTCTGAATATTTATAGGACGATTTTCAATTTTTTTAATATTTTGAAATTGTTTTTCAGTTTCCATTATTTCATTCAAAAAACCAATATCATATATATTATATTGTAGTTCTTCGGAAGATTATTGTTTTTCTTCATAATGCATTTATGAGGATTCTCATTCTAAAACTTGAATATTAGTACTTTTAAACTGCTTAGTGAGAGATTCAATAATTTCATTTGTGAGTTCTTTTTCTAATTTAAATTCAGATATAACTGAATTAGGTTTAATTGAAACATAATTTGTATATTGTTTAATGGATTTTTCTTTAGTTATATGAAAATTAGAAAGAACTTGCAAAACTCTGCCTCTCCGTCCTTTTTAGGAGTAGTCGCTCCTTTGCATGGGTGCCCTGTAAAAATTCTCGAGTTAGAAAATCAGGTAAAATATTTATATTTATCTCGAATAAATTCAATTAAAAATCAAAGACATATAATTCTGCCAGCCATCTTACAAAGATTCGTTTAGATGCTAAATTTTTAACATATTTTTCAATGAAATTTTTAGCAGAGTTACCATCTATACGGAGAATGAAATGTTAGTTCAAGATATTATCTTGAAATTTATCGAGACATTTAATGATAGATAACATTTCCTTTTTAAGTATAGAATAATTATTCTGAGTGAGATTCCATTTCTGTGAAATATAACAGAGCAAGTTCCCTTTAGTAGAATCGACACATTTTGCTTTAGGATGCCACCATAATCAATATTATTAACATATGTTTATATAATTTTCTTATAATTTGGATTTACCATATAAATATACGGAAGATTTTTTGGTTTAGACTTTATTAGTCTAACAGTATTCGTATGCTTCTTTGTCTGAGAAGAAGGCATGCTTCTTTGTCTAAAGAACGAAGGATTCTTCTTTAGCCTAGTATAAAAAAGAGAAATATCATTAACTAAATATTTATAATATTTTGACAAATAATTCAAAGCTCCTAGAAATCTTAATAATTGAGTAGCGTAAGTGATAAAATCAAAAAAATTTGAAGCAAATTCAATACTTATAGGAACTACTATTCCTTTGCCAATATTATGACTTAGAAATTTTATTCCAGTTTAAAATAATTTCATTTTAAAAGCAAATATTACTAACCTACTTTTTATAATCAAATATAAAAAAATATCTAAATGCCTGACATGTTGTTTTATATTATCAGAAAATATTAGTATGTCATTTATATATGATAAAATGAATTTCGTAATAGGAATAAAGATATCATTCATAATATTTTGGAATGTATATATGTATATTATTACACAGATATATATATATATATATATATATATGTGTGTGTGTGTGTATTTATTACATATGTATATGTATATATTATATATCTGTAATGCATATTTTACATATGTGCTATAGTTATATTTGTAATTTACTAAATGAGAGAGAGAGAGAGTGAGAGAGAGAGAGAGAGAGAGTGAGAGAAGAAGAGGGAGAGTACATCACTACTCATAGAGAAAATACAACAATGCAAACAGTGCAACCTGCACACATGAAAAACCAACCGGAAGTGGCAAGCTAATGTCAAAACACTTGGAAATCCGACATACAACATCTGTTATCCAAAACTGAAGCAAAAGTTCAGGATTGCCATACTGTTGCAGCATGAGAATGTACAAAACATGCGTTCAAGCACTCTAGAGTCCCCAGAACCTTCTAAGTTCTGATTTAATACGGCGATGATGGCGATGAATTCTGATGCCCAAAGATATGAACTGTCATTGAGATATCTTTCTGTCTGCCAACAAGTTCAAAGACGCATAGATCTCCTACTTCCAATTTGTTGTCAAGGACAAAATTTCTCCACTTCCCAGCAAGCAAAGTAATTTTATTTACAAGACACTTAACACCCCACTTCTTCCTCCTGTTCGGGGTTTGAAGGGTAATGCCCTGAGTCCTGCAGGGGAGATGTGCCACTGCAAACTCTCTGGGGATGGTCTGCGTGTAAAATAAAGCAAAAATTAGAAGCTCTAAATGAACCACACCATCATAAGTTTGTCTCAGATATTTGAAATTTAGCTATTAAAATCATATAAACGTAACCACGTGCTATGGAATCAATAACAGTTTGCAATCATCAGAACAGATATCATTTTGCCTCCGAATGTTAGGAAATACAAGTTACAATTTATAACTATGTAACATGCACAACAAAAAGCTTCATAAAGCCAATACCATATTGCCAGATTAAAGACCAAAGTCAACATAAACTCTTTATTAACAGGGAAAGAAGGAAAGTATATTGCTAAATAGTTAATTTCTAAACAAACCATTTGTTGGTAATCAAAAAATCTGATAGAAGCAAGTAGAATTTTCAGAATGATCAATACTGAAGAAAAAATTTTACTTACTCATGATGCTAAGCGAAGAGAGTAGAAGGACTTACTAAATTAAATCTCTCGCTGACAGAAGTTCGACGCATGATTGATAGAAAACAAGGATTTTCAGGTCTGACTGCCCGAAGCAACTGCAGAACCTTCTTTTTGTCAGCATTAGGTAGCTTTGTTTTCATTGACATGCAAACTGATGCAAGGGTCTTCTTCTCATGTAGGTGCATTTCATCAGCTTCTTTCTTCACCTGATATGTCGTGCTTTTTGAGGTTCCAACATTTTCTCCTGACACATTTACCACTAAATAGTGAAAAGAAGAGGGAAAAATCAATGCTAAGATGAGGCAAAATTATTGAAGAAACTGTGAGAGATTGATTGTGGTTCTCGTAGTTAGTTTCGTTTGGACATTGAGTATCTCCTAGAGAAAGTATTCAGCTGAACTAATAGAATCCACTGAGTATCCCTTTGAGGTCATCTACGATTGACAAACAACAAAAAGTACCGCTGAGCTAACGAATAAAGTCTGACGAGATAATAGTACAATTTCAATTGACTAAAGAGCATGCAAGTTATTCCAAACAATCATTACGAATAAAACAAACTTTCCAATTACTAATCCGCAAGTGCTAAAATAATAAACTAGACTATTAACTTGGAACTAAGCATTTTAAAAATTAATTTAAAAAAAGCTCATCTTTCTTATGGATTACCATAAAGAGACAGTAAGATGCACATAAGAGAGTTGTGCAAAGTGCTGATGTACTCTACCAATAAAATTGAATATCAAATACCACACAAAGTTAAAGATTGTTGCAAAAACTAGAAAGGGGAAGAAAACCAATCTGATGATTAAATTCAATAAACTAATGCCCACTTTATAGAAAAGAAAAGGAGTTAACATACGCGGTCTCCATCTTGCTCTCTTTGAAGGAAGACATTCGGATGGATTCGACTGTACTCTCCTAATTTGATTTACAGTTTCATGGTCTGCACTAAACTTGTGAAGAATACTTGGTCCAGATGCTTGCTGCATATCACTCCCAAAGTCACTCGAAGAACTACACTCAATCACTTCATCATGATGAGATAAATCAAGAAGTTCCACGGAGTCCTCCACCCGTTCTTCTCTCCGTGAATTCTTCTTACGAACAAAGTAGGATTCGGCTTTCTCGCAACCACTTTCATCAAACATCAAAATGTCAAAGCAAAATTTTCCGTCATACTGAAAAACTAAAAGGTCATTTTCCTTGATTTGGTGAGCCACAATAAACTCCTCCCAACCATGTTGAAAGTATACACCACCAGCAGTTTCCATTAGCTTGACATGCCATTTGCTACCACCAGGACCCCTAAGATCAACAGTTCCACTAAATTCTCCGCCGCTTTTTCTCCTGAACTGCTCTGGTATCCTCTAGCAAGACCAGATTATAACAAGGAGAGATTATTGAGCAAAGTGTTTTGTGAGAAAATAATGAGGATTGGAAGACTGCGGCATAAAAAGTTACAAAATAAAGCATGAATTTTGCTAATGAACATCAGTAATGAATACAGGCAGAGATAATCTCTTTTTATATAGTCTCAAAAAGAAGCTTTGCACAAAGTTGGTTGGTAAACCATCAGCTAGAACTTTCAAAGAAGCATTTCTTCGAGGCTACTGTTGGTCAGGTTATATTGCAAAGACTGGGAAACTAGGTCAAGAAAACACATATATAAGCTCTGAGAACAATGGGGACTTTCAAAGAAGCATTTCTTCACGATTTCTTTCGCTCTTGTGAGACAACGGTCTGCATAACTTAATTTTTCATTGAAAGATGTATATTTCCTAATAAATCTAGTACTGCCAGAGTCACCATATCGTAAATTTCACCTTTCTAAGCACCATCCTTATATTCTTAAACACATTTATTTCCAAATAATAAAAAGAATGTACGAAGACCTCATGCGCCATTATTCTCAAACCCATCAACACCACCACTCAGCTAGCTAGCATTGTTGAATGGCGATCTATAAAATGAGGTCACATGAATCAACTAAATCCCTAATTTACTGAAGGGATGGAAGGAATTATTCACCATGCTTCGAGAGATATCGCCATTCATGACCTTAAAAAATCTCATTTTTTTAGAGTGATTCCAGTAGAAGTGCTCCCTCCACTTCTTGCAGCAGTCGCAGCTCCCCTCCCTCTCCATTTGGGCCTCCCAGCAGAGAAGACCTCAGCGTTTGTCGGAGCAAAAGAAGAACACAAATAAGAGCTTGTGGTATTTGGGAGCCAGCCGAGAGGTCGGAGGTGACGGTTCCGTGTCTCGGGAGTCGGGAACGTGGCATTGGGAGTCTATATGAGCATCGAAGCGGGAGTCCGAACCGGATTGGTGTGGGTTTCCAAAAGTAATCCTTGACCAATGGATCTCCATCCACTTTTAAGTGAAGAACGGTCAAGATTTGATTTAAGGTCCACGTCATCAACTCCTCTCTCGTTCTCTCGCTCTCTGTCTCCCCCTCGCGATTCCGATCCCGACGAAGCGATGAACGTTGTCAATCTTGCCGCGCCGCCTCTGGAGCTCATCGCCAGCTTGCCTACCCACCGCAAGCTCCAACCTCACCGGGCTCTCTCTCCATTAATCCCGAGCTCCACAACTGCAGCATCACTGCCATCTCTCTCTTCTTCCATTAACCCGGCAAAGACCCTCGGAACCCACCATCCCCCTTTCCCGGATGTTTGGGTAGTACCGTTTCCCATACTATCATCATACTAATGGATGAGATCTATTTAGATCTCATCTAACGGTTGAAATCATGAGCATCAAAATCATAGTTAGTATTTTATTAATAATATGAATCATTAAAGATAGTAGTATGGAAGAAACGATAGTACCCAAACAAAGTCTCTGTGATAACCCCCTCCATCCCGACGCCACCTTGACCTCCCCCGATACTCTTACGTGACATCCTTCTCTCCTAGGAAGATCCATCAAGCTCCCCTCTCTCTGCCCATCTCCTTTTTTCCTCCTAAACGCCAAATCTGAAACCCCCCTCTTTCAGACCTCTCCACAACTCTTCGCCGACGAGATCCAACTTTCAGTCGCCACCCTAGCATGTGGCTCTTGAGCACAACTACCGCCCCCCACTCCTTTCCGCCTCCACACTGTCGAATATAATGATCCAACCCCAGGGATCGAACCTCGAGGCTCCTAAGACTAGGGGTGTCCAAAAAGCCCAAATGGCCCGCCCCCGGTACGGGTCCGGACCGAACCCACCAGGGCCGTCGCCCGGTCCGGCCGGGGTCTTGGCCCTGCTGGACCGGGCTGATCTGAGTTCAGGGGTGGACCAGGGCCCCTTGCTCAAAAACCCTGTCCGATTCGAGTTTTACAGCCCATGCCTCTCTCCCTCTCCCTCCCTCTCTCTCTCTCTCTCGCAGCTTCTCGGCGAGGTTTATCGTTCTCGTCGTGGGGGGGGGGGGGGGTCCGCCAAGCCGTCCATGGACCTCGACGAGGCGGATGCGCCGCCTCTCTTCGTCGGCGGAGGCGGGAAATGAGGAGGCTCCGCGACCTCCCCGTCATCGATCGACACCGCCCCGCCAAGCTCCACCTCCACCGACGCCGCCCCCGCCAAGCCCCATCTCTTCTCCAACCTCCATCAGCTTTCACTCCGCCTGATCCCCGACCTCTTTGCCGCGCCCAAGCTTCACCGACCTCATCGGTCTCGATCCCTGTCTTGGGTCTCTCCCTCGTGCTCCACCTCGTCGTTTGTCGCCCCGATCCAGCCACCTCGTCGCTGGTCGCCCCGATCCACCCAATCCCCTTAGAAGACGTCCGCGATCGAGGGACGGAGCGAAGTCAGAGTTGGATCGGAGTCCGAGCTGCAACTGGAGGGCTCAATCCCGGTCTCGGGTCTCTCCCTCCAGCTCCACCTTGTCGCCGATTGCCCCGATCCAGCCAGCTGGTGGCCGGTCGCCCGATCCAACCACCTCGTCACCTACCTCCTCACATCGTTGGCCCCGACCTAGCCACCTACCTCCTCACCTCACCGTCCCCGATCTAGATCTCAGCTGGACAAGTCTCATCCACTACCTCCTCACCTCGCTGGTCCTCCCTTATCCGATCATCGTCGACCACACCAACCCCCTTCTCTGATCATCGACGATGGTGGCGACAATGGTTTTTTTTTTTTTTTTTAATTTACCGGATCGGGTTCGCCCCTAGTCCAGCCCGATCTTCAAGCCGGCCAGGGCCATATGGGGCCAGACCGGGTGGAAGGCCTTTGGGGCCTGGTACTGGGGCGGCCCGGTCCGAATGATTATCAGGGTCGGACCAAGTATTACCTACAACCTGGCCCGCCCCCGGGTGACTCGGGCCGGCCCATTTGGACACCCCTACCTAAGACCCCTCATTCACCACCGATCCTTTCTTCCGATGATTGCCGTCAATGACGCGTGGTCGAGATGGCTTCGGAGGTGAGAAGAGGAGAGAGAACGAGAGTGAGATCGTGAGAGTGGGAGTAATGATGTGGACCCCAGATCAAATCCTAACCGTTCTCCATAAGTGGATGGAGATACGTGATCGGATTTGTCTTGGTAGGGACTGCCAACAATTACTCTTGCACCCGAATCTTTGCGAACCCGCCATTATTAGGGATTCGGACAGACGGTTGGTCGTTGTGTCTCGTGATTCGGAAACGTAGCTTTAAGATTCGCGTTTGAAAGGAAAGTGGATCAGTTATATTGGAAGATCAAAGCCCAACAAGGCGCTAGTTGGGTTTCTGGCCCAGCCCAAGAAAAAGGTCTAGACCATGCCCGGCCTCTAAAACCCTAAACCCCATGTGCGTCTCTCCCGCCAATGCTCCGCCTCCGCCACGCCGCGGCTCTCCTCCGCCGGCCCTTCACAGGGTCGGCGGCTGCGCTCCGCTACGCCCACCGACGCGCCGCTCCAAAATCGCCCCCGCCCCCGCCCCCTCCGCCGTCCCCGCCTAAGCCCCCCAAGAAGCCGGCCTCCTTCACCGTGCACGGCGTCACGTGGGAGGACCCCTACAGCTGGATGGCGAACCTCTCGGACGCGGTGGCGATGCGGCACATGGATGTTTGCATGGAGCAGGAAGAGAGGTACGCCGAGGCGGTGATGGTGGCCGTCGGTGCGGATCGCCTGCAGCGGAAGCTCCAGATCGAGATGGCCTCTCGCATGGCCTCCGAAACCTGCACGACCCCCGTCCGATGGGGGCCGTGGCTTTATTATAGGAGGGTTGAGGAGGGGAAGCAGTACCCAGTGCTTTGCCGGAGGTCGGCCAGCCTCAACGAGGAGTTTATATCTTATAATGCGCCGTCGGCGGGGTTTGATTTCACTGCTGGCAAGAGAATCGAACAAAAGCTGCTCGATTACAATGTCGAGGCCGAGCGGTTCGGGGGTATGAGAAAAAAGAAAAGGATTTTTTCCCCGATTCCATCTTCTTGTTTCTTTTAATTGTTAGTTGCTGCTAGCATTGGTTCTTGATCCATTACCTTCAAGAAATTGTATAGATCCTCTTATCTCTAATTTATCAGTAATTCTCGAAACTAATGTAGATCATTCAGCAATGTCGGTCGCAACACCTTGGTAGAATATTTCTGACTTTATCATACGACTTATACTGTCCTTATCGTTCTTGAGTTCTTGAGAAGAAGAATTAGAGCAGTATTTTAATCTTTGTATGAATCCACGAGAAACTTCGTCAAGAAGTTTCTTTTCAGGGTCGGGATAATATAGTTCCTTAAATATTTCAAAATTTATGTGTTCAATGTACATCTAAATGCTCATGTAGGCAACCATTTCATGAATCATTGTTATTTTGGTGCTGTACGAGAAATTTAGTCACGAGCTTTTTTTGTTTGTTATTTTCAGGGTACTCGTATGAAGAGCTATCTGAAGTTTCCCCTGACCATCGGTATCTTGCTTATACTATGTATGACAAGGAAAAGGACTCTTTCACTTTGTCTGTAAGAGATTTGAGTACTGGTTCGCAATGCAGCAAGCCTCAGGCTGAACGAGTTGCGAATTTGTCATGGGCAATGAATGGTCAGGTGCTACTTTACACTGTGACGAACAAAGACAAACGTCCATATAGGTGAATAGTTATCATTTAGGAGTTTTTGTTGCTTTGCCTTTTCTCTAGGCCTTTTATTTTGATAATAAAGCCTTTCTTTTCCGTAGGATATATTGTAGCATGGTTGGATCCAGTAAAGATGATGTTTTGTTATTGGAAGAACCCGATGAGAATGTTTACATTAACATTAGGAATACCAAGGATTTTCGGTTTGTATCTGTAAATACATTTTCGAATACTTCTTCAAAGGTATCACCCAGATAAAGCACTTTATTTTCTCAATTCTCTAATGTTTAGCAGTCCAACCAAAGCTTTTGTATGTAGGTATACTTGATAAACGCTGCCAATCCACTATCTGGTCTGACCTTAGTCTGGGAATGTGAACCTCATGTCCACTGCATTCTTGAGCATCATCAAGGATATTTTTATTTATTCACAGATGCTGCAAGAGGAGGTATACCTGTCGATTCACATTATCTGCTCTGTTGTCCTGCTGAAGAAATCAGTCCAAGAAATTGGGAGGTTCGCAAGATCATGTCTCAGTTGAACATTTTTGGCGTCAAATGAAGGCCAATCATATAGATACTGTTAATAGTTATGTTGTAATTCCTCGGCTTTTCATTTGTTAAGTCATACCTTCTGCAGTGATTTTTTTTTGTAGGTTTTAAAAATTTAAATAGGTCACAAGCAAGGATTCCAAGAGATGTTTAGATGAAAAGATATTGCAAAATATATTTCCTTTTTGAATTATATCTCATTGAGAAAAGTAGAATGAAGAAGAGCCTTCTCTTAAATTACAAGATTTTGGATTAGTAGGAAATGAATGTCAGGATACTTTCTAGGTTTAAAATTTCTTCCTAAAGTTCTCTCATAGTCAATTCTCATAGTCAATGTTCTCTTAGTAACGTGCATTGCTAACTGCAGACATTTTTGGAAGCAGGAATCATTGAATCAAATAGGCCAGATGGTACCAGTACTTTAACTCCAGAAAGTATATGAGAATTGAATTTAGATTTAGCTATCATGTTCCTCATGTTTGACGATCTTCTAAAAGTGTAGTGTCAATAGATATATGGCTTTGGAGAAGCGCTTGGCTTCTCATTTCGAAAGCTGTCTTCATAAGGTTGTGTGAAGTGTATATTCCTATTGATTACTCAAAGTAGATTCATTTATCTAGAATATCTTGCTTTGTTCTATACCTTTCATGTACCATGCAATTGCAAAATTCATTACTTAATAACCATTTTTGTTTTTGTCTATTCTTGTACTCTTCAGATTCTGCTTCGAGAGGAACCTGGCATTAGTATAGAGGATGTTGATATCTGTGACACACATATGGTGCTTATTCTGAGGGAAGGCACAAGATTACGAATATGCTCTGTAGCTCTACCTCTGCGTGTGGATCAAAGGGTGAGCTATGCATTGTTTTCATGTCAGTGGTAATAGCATTTTACTGTAGTGAATATCATAGTTTATCCTTCTTCTATTTGGTTGGCCTATATGCAGGGACCTCTGCAGCTGACAGATATTCATCCACGCTTCTTACCTCTTCCAGAACATGTTTGTCAGATTTCACCTGGGCCCAATTATGACTATAACTCATCGACCATGCGATTCACTGTATCTTCTCCGGTGGTATGAATTTAGGATAAGCTGTTTGTTATCAACTGCTTGTTCTGCACCCTGCAAGTATATCTAAGTTTCTAAAGTACTTGCAGCTTCTTTACGAGAAGTTTAGGATCTTTTAACGAGGATGCCTTGTTGTTTAGATTCTGATGCATTTTAAATATTTCTTTACTGGCATATACAGCTTCCTTTTTAGCACAATACCTCTCTCTTGCTTCTATATTGCTTGCAAGGCAATCGTTTTTATATTTTCACTTTTTATTGAATTTTGGTGCTTAATCCTCTCGAGTTGGAGTTCATTTTGTATCTAGTTGTAATTGTTTTAGTTGTGCCAAAATTACAACAGATGCCTGACGCTGTTGTTGACTACAATTTGTCAAATGGAAAGTGGCTCATAGTGCAACAGCAAAATGTGCTGCATGAGCGAACTAGGACGTTATATGGGACTGCTGCTGCTAGTGGGATTGCAAGTTCTCAACTTCCAAGGAGCTTTGCTATCACACAAGAAGTTGTTGGCATGGAAGGAACTTGGAATGAACTCGCTGAGTTTTATGCTTGTGAGTATTATGGTGTCCCTTCACAAGATGAAGTTATGGTCCCTTTGACTGTAGTATACTCAAGAAAGCAAAAGGAAGAGGGCAGTCCAGGGCTTCTTCATGGGCATGGGGCTTATGGTGAGTTATTGGACAAGCGCTGGAAAGCTGAGTTAAAAAGTCTTCTTGATCGAGGCTGGGTAGTTGCATATGCTGACATAAGGTTAGTCGGCTTCTGGACTTCTCAAGATTGCATACATTGGAAGTTGTGCTAACTGCTAACTGAGTGGATATACCTACAGTGAATTTTTGTTATTCTCTTTTCTGTTTGGTGTGAGATGACATTAGACTTCCTGGTTAGGCACTTCATCAAGCTAGTGACTATGGCTACTCGTATCATTGTTTTTTTTTATTAATCTATCAAGGTTACTTATGCTAATCTTTTGCTGAGGGTTCAATATAATTTGATGTGTGTTGTTTACTTGAATTTCATGTGCACAAATTCAAGTCATATATTTTGGTAACAAGGATTTTTAGCATTTGTTCAGAGTGTGGAAGCGTGTTTGTTGGTTTTGAAGCTCTTATAAGAGAATAGTCTAATCAATTGGATTTGAATATATAGTCAATGTTATTAGGTAATCATTATTTCGACTAAAATTGTGAGTACAGCATGGATGTGGATTATTTACTAAATTTGTGTACCAAAATTGAAGTGCTATAATTGAGTTTTAGTTGGTTTAATCCTGTGGCTTAGGGGTGGAGGCGGTGGTGGTAAAAAGTGGCACCATGATGGGAGGTGCACTAAGAAAAAAAACTCAATCTGTGATTTCATTTCTTGTGCTGAATTTTTGGTGGAGAAAGGAATTGTGCAAGAAAATAAGCTCGCTGGTTGGGGGTATAGTGCTGGAGGGCTTGTAGTTGCCTCTGCAATAAATGCTCGGCCAGATTTATTTCGGGCAGCTATATTAAAGGTACATACCACAGTGGTTTGAAAGCATGCATTTTTTTCTAGTTTTCCACGTGCCTTCCTTTTTTATTTTTGGACAGGTTGGATATAGACATGCATCTGACAAGTTTAGCATCTTCCAGAACATGGTATCAAATCTTTTTTTCATGTATGCTTCTGGATGATTTCTTGAGATTAAAGAACAAGAATTTTGCATTTACATATTTAAGTTTTTGCGGAAGATGCTGCCATGAAGGTACCTCGTACGAAGAGAGAAATGAAAAAAAGAAAAACCTTTTGTCTTGTAAAGTTTAGCATAACACAGAGATTGTTGCTCACTCGTCTGCATTTAAAACCAAAACTGCAAGTGAAAGGAGAATTCAGATTTCAAAATCATCATAAGGCACATAATGGTCAAAATGGAGTCTAAGTGATTAAGTCAACAAGCTTGCATTATATGGTCTGATATGCACAAATTTGATGATAAAATGGTTATAGGCATAAGGTGAAGTTGGAAGAGTGGTCCAAACTCGAAGAGTTAATTTTCTGTTCAAAAGTTCTTTTAATTTAATTTAAGTCTTTCCTTCTGAATAACCAGATTTTGCTTGTATGATGATGATAAAGCATGGCCTAAACTATGACCTGTCATCACAGTGAGGAAGCAAACATTATAAATGTGCACATTACATGAATTGTAACTCTAGTTTTTTCTTAGCTTGTCCTCATGAATTCATTTTCTTTTGTTTCTTTTAGGTTCCATTTTTAGATGCATGCAACACTCTTCTTTATCCGGTTCTACCTCTTGATCCTCTTGATTATGAAGAGTTTGGATATCCAGTTGAGGTTGATGATTTTCTCGCCATTAGGGAGTATTCCCCTTATGAAAATATTCAAAAAGGGGTTTTTTATCCATCGGTTTTGGTGACATCATCCCTTAGCACAAGGTATGCATGTCGAACTTTTTTCATCTTATTGATTGATTGGGTTTTCTACTGTTGTTTCTAAAAAGATTATTTTCTTGGGGTGTCTTATGAAGGAAACCTGGTCAGGCATGTTTTGCTTTTGAGTTCCTACAATTTTTTATATTGACTGCACTGTTACATCTGTGGGCATTGATGTCCCAGATAGATGCCTTTGGGTATCTAGATTAACAGAAAATGTGGTCTTGGTCTGTTGATAAAGGATGGTAGATGATTCTTTAAGATATCAATGTTTGTGCTGGTTAAATACATGAATGTGATCAAGAAAATCTTCTGGTGTAGGATGAAGTGCCATCAGTAAGCTTACTGTGTAATGCATGTTTTCTACATGGCATTGCTGATTGCCTGGGTGTTTAGAATGAGGGCAAAAGACATTCTTGCTGTGAATGTAAAATGAGTTATTTTACTTTAGCTGAGGCTAGGCAGTTAATAATGAGTTTTTAATTTATAGAAGCATATCATATGAATTTTTGCACATCAGAGGATGGTTTGGTAGGAGGTTCATTGCATATGAACTATGTAAACTTGCAGTAGCAGTGATCCGTAGTAAACAAGCTGATTTGGTAGGAGGTTCATTGCATATGAACTATGTAAACTTGCAGTAGCAGTGATCCGTAGTAAACAAGCTGATTTGGGTGCGCACCAAAGTCCCCAAGGACCTATTGTGCAATGAGTTGGCAGTAGACACTAGCAGTGGCAAGGCCGATTGGCGTCTCTACAAGATGATGTTGCTACTTGAAATGTCTGAAAGCACCCAAAACTTTATAGCATAACCCCCACTAGCAGGAGGCAGGTCCTTACCAGCTGAACCCAAGCAAATAGGTATATCTCCAGTTTTTGGTTGTCAAAAGAGGGTTCTTGTCAGGCCATAGTTGCTGTCATTTGCCTACTAGCAGATAATTGAGAAGAAATAGTTGTCTTCTGCAAGACTAGTGTGAATATAATAAGAAGCTGGGCATACGTGATTATAATGACAAGTATTTTTTAGAAGTTTATGCTGAGTGTCAAATTAGTTGCAAATTTACCATAGTCTGTACCTCTATATGCCTGATTTGGTGTTACACAGAAGGTGGAAGAATAGTTGCCTTTATGCTGAATAATTCTGAATATGCTCTATCCTACCCTTTTCTTGATTTGTAGGTTTGGAGTTTGGGAAGCTGCTAAATGGGTTGCCAAAGTCCGCGACAGCGCCATCTATGACCCAAAACGTCCAGTAGTGCTCAACTTAACAACAGATATAGTCGAAGATAACAAGTATCTGCAGACCAAGGAATTGGCTATGGAAACTGCGTTTCTCATCAAGATGGTGACAAAATCTTAGCGTTGGCCTTCCCGGCAAATCTTTAGGAGGAGGAAGTCCAAGATATCGGCGTCCCGTCCGTATCCTCCTTCCTTGAGTGATGCTTCGGACCTGAAGTCTGAAAGCCAGCTGATTGATCGATTCCTCTTATGCCTCTCATAAGGAGGATGCCATTGCACTTGAATATTCGTATCCAACGAGCTTATATATGGGGAAAGTGCTGAAAGTTATGTGAGAAAGACTGCTACGAACTGGTGGACGCAGTTGCTGAGGAAGCTTTCATTAACCTGTTTGTTTTGATAAGCATTGACGAGGATCTTTTTGTTGTATATTACTCCAACAAAGATATTTAATCGTCTACTTTTCTATATTTATGTCCATGTCTTTGAAGGAACTGCATGTTAAATTTATCTTTATAAATAGAAATCTTTGATGCCCTTTCTGTACTCCTTGGAAAGCATAGGCGTTACCTCATTAGAATTACTGCTTGATCTAGACTTATAAAAACTTGTTGTTTATAAACGTTCTAATGCATTATGGCTATCTTAATTATTGTTCGGAAAAAGGTTCCAACCTTCACAATCATCAGGTGCCACTCGTGATTTCCTTTATAGAAAGCTATCAAAGTAATTGGCCCATGAGTTGTCAATGCTCCCCACTATGTCAACAAGTTACCGTCGTCAAGCTATGAGTGGTACCCCCACCTGATGCCCAATGCTTCAACTCCACCCATCTCGTGGCAATGGCAACCAGGGAGGATACCCTCCGTGGAAATCCACCTGTCAGCTATTGCTGCATTTAATAGGTTAAGCTATTTTAACAGCCATTTTCCTACCAGTGGGCTCAGCAGAGATATTTTTAAAGATACTTTTAGTTAAGGAAAATTGCCCAAATTTTTACTATTTCCAATTCTTCCGCTTTCAGTGTTTTTTTTATATAAATTCAATATATATATATCATCATTATATAATAGGATGGCTATAAGTTAACCATTATGTTGTCCTACGTGATATGATAATATCCTAAATAAATCCTATGTGACGTGATAATCATAAATTGAGAGGGTTTAGTGAGAGAGAGTTATTGAGATGAGGTTGGTGATTACCCTATCAGTTGACAAGGGACGCCGCTAATGTGTGTATATATATATATAGTCATATCAACTGCAAACATTGAAAATTCAATTGGTTTTCTCTGACATTGAGATAATCCAAGCACCAACATACAAAAACACAAATTTTTAACTATAAACCAGCTTAGAGATCGAAGCCACCGTCTCATTTTATTATGAAGTCCAATTTGACAACTAATACTACAGAAGATGATATACTAAACTCAAGAATACCCTTCCCTGAGCCTTGTCAGCGGGTCAAATTCCAATCCCGCGTAAAGAAGGAGAGCTGCTTCTCGCACCCCCCTGAGTCCTGACACACCCCACCTCCGGGCTTCATTCGAAATTTTCCACTTATGCCCCCCGCCTCCCCCCAGCCGGAATCATTGACTTTTCCTTCTTTTCTTTTTTTTTTAAGTTTTGTTTCTTTTGTTTTTTCATTAGTTTTATTTTTTTTATCTGTTTTTTTGTTCTTTTATCAATTTTATTTCTTTTTTATTATCAGTTTTATTTTTCTTTTTGATTAAGCAGTTTTTTTATTATATGTTTGTAATTTTTTGTTTATTTTTTAGTTATAGATTTTAGGAGTAATTATTTATAAAATTTTTAAAAAGTATAAAAATATAAATCAAAATAAAAAATATATATATATGTATAAATAACAAAAATACTAACACTTAAAAAAACACATCCAAACA
Organism: Narthecium ossifragum; assembly: GCA_963920575.1. Classification (NCBI taxonomy): domain Eukaryota; kingdom Viridiplantae; phylum Streptophyta; class Magnoliopsida; order Dioscoreales; family Nartheciaceae; genus Narthecium; species Narthecium ossifragum. Next base: position 1,195,215 of record OY986973.1, read on the forward strand.
AAGGACCCGTCCCTTTCCCCAAAAAATAATAAATAAAACTAATTAAAAAAACAAAACCGATAAAAAACAAAATTAAAAAAATTAAACAAAACTGAAAAAAAAGAAACACAAGGGCATAATAGTAAAGTACATTGGGGGGGCGGGGGGTGCGGGGGAATTGCTTTAGAGACAAGTATAACAACTTCACCTTGGAACAATACAACCAGTCCTTGATCACATACAGACTCATCAGCCGATGAGCAATAAAACAATAACAAAGATCACATCCTGTCACTGTCACAGACAAATATATAGATATATGAGGCTGTCAGAAAGCTTTTCAGTGTTTATAATGATATATCACAGATACCGAGCTATGCTATAGTAACAAGCATCATTAAATTCAGCTAATTGGTCAGCGATCAATCCACTCCTACAAGCCAATCCACAGAATTAAAAGGGAAAGGAAAATAATTGAGCAACACTTAATAAGTTTACTTTCTTAGCATCAGTATGAGACACAGGCTTGAAGATTCATAACTTGTTTAAGGCAGTGACATATAGATCTTCCCTATATACAAAGCAATTTCCAGGAAATCAATACAGCAAGAACTTCCGATACAAGTGCCGATTCAAAGGAATTGAATAGGAGCTACATTCATCTTCCTATTTGAGCAATGACAATCTCACCGTATAGCAAAACAAGTTCCTGCCAATCCAACAGCTTCGTCTTTACAAGTGCAAAGATGATGGAAAAAGTTCAAAAGATGGCCAAGGAATACATGTTTCACAAAGGTAAGAACTACATGAGCCTAAATAGATACATACCCATCAAGTAGGCCAAGAATAAACAAATTCACCTGATGAACTGGAACCACCGATCTCCTCTGATGGAAAACCAGTTGACGTGGGACGCGAAAGGAATGGGAAATAAATCAAACTTCTCTTGCCTTGAGAGTAAGTCTGCAGCTCTCGGACAGATTGTCAGCATTGTTCAAGAGTGTGTATGTTTTGAGCTGATTGAAGATCACAGATCTCCTTTCAAGATTGACAATTTGCAAAAAATGTTCACCAATCAAGTTTCTGGAATCTCTGCAGCTGTTGATAATCTCTCACTTTCCACAAAACCTGGATCTAAAAACTTGGCCACAAAAGCCCACATCCTGTATACATCTGCAAAATTTGTGAGGAACCCAAGAGAGGCAGTAACAACCTCCACTCTGATCAAGGAATTCTTGCTGTCGCGCCCATTTTGTATGGGCTTAGGAAAGGAACTATCACTCAAGTCCACTGCCCCATGCTTCTGGTTCTCCACGACTCTAATATGACTCAGAAAACCAATTCCCAGATAGATGCCATCTTTCTCAGCCAGCTTTTGAACAACTTCTGGATTGATCAACACCCCCTTTCCATCCTTCACATTGAATGCAACAGATGCACCTCTCTCGTATTTGATCTTTGGGCCATAGAGTTGAACAAGAGGCATGCCACTACCCTCATTTGAATCTGGCAGTTGCAACTGCAGCATTGAGGTCACGAGCCAATTAACAAGAAACCGCAGTCTCAGTGTAGTTTTGTTGAGACCCATCATGTTGACATGATCAAGATGCCTACACACTATCTCCGGCTCTCTTCTGTCCCATTCTTGACCATCCTCGTCGTAACCATCGCTAACAGCGTCATCCTCGCCAAGAGCATGTGTAGACGCTTCTCCAGCATCAGAGTTATGACTTAGCCTTTCAGCCGGTCTGCTCTCTTCGATGCTGAAAGAGACCCTCCGATCCATGCTTGCAACCCGATCAGTCTCATCCACACCAAAGAATCTCCCGCCAGCAAATTTGTTACCGTTACCTTCTCTTCTTCCTAGCAATCTGAATTCACCTTCTGTCTCCCTCCTAATGGCACTTTCTTTTGCTTCCATAAGACTCTCCTTGCATATTTCGGCCGTGGAGCCATTCTCCTGACTGCCTGCTCGCCCATAACCTGAATTTGGACTACCAGTTTTTATCCCATTAACGGCTGAGAATTTCACTGTCGACGAAGTAGCTGATCCTCTGACTTCAGGCTCTTCTTCAATCTCACTAACATGCTGGAAATCTACATCGTCTGTGCCACATTCAGGTGGTTCTTCTTCCACAACTTCCTTCAGCCGGTCTAGTTCTTGAGAGACAGATAAAACGGCTGCATCAAAAGAGATGGTGTGATCATCATAGATTGGACTCTTAGGCATCTTGCCTGACATCTTGGGTGATACTCTCTTGTGATTTTTCCTTCCGGTGAACCACGATGGTGGTAACGGAGAGCCCAATGTTCCCTTCAACTGTCCTGAGTTGTCAGAGAATGGGCTCTGGCCCAAATCAATCCAGAAAGCATTCTCTGCAGAATCATCCTCGCTAAAAACTGGGCTCCTCATGACCTCCCCAACAGATACACTTTCAGTTTCCTCAAAGATGGTGCTTGCCCCATCCCTGTCGGAACTGTTATCTTGATCCATCTCAGTGTCAAACACATCCCTAACCTGTGAGGATGTGAAAGCACCTGAGAACGCAGGCAACTGTGACCCCCGTCGAGCGCCAGAAATCAAAGCGTCTTCATTTCCATTGATTGTTGTTTCATCTTCAATGCCATCCAGAACATTCAGAGCATCCATCGAGTCACTCAAGTATTGGGGAAAAACTGGTAAAATCCTCACCATTCCCGACCCAGTGCCACCATTCTGGCTCTGCAAGCTCGCCATCACAGATTTCTTGATGAGGAGGCATCCAAAACCAGTTGGGTCAGAACCAAACACCCGATAGAACGATGTGATGATGAAATCAGGTCGGAAAAGTGAGAGCCCAAGTGAATCCATGTCCTTGGGACCCAAAGACCCAGCATCTAGCAAAACATGCCAATTGTTCTGCTGCGCCAACGCCATCCACTGATACGAATACTTTGCTCCGGTCACTCTAGACTGCACTGGGAACACGAAAAGCCCAACTGCAGAATCCCTCTTCCTCCTCTTCTTGATTGATATTTGCTTCCTCAGCTCCGTAGAGCAGAGCTTCAGCGTCGGCCACTTGAACCATGCGCTGTAAGTCTTCGCACCCTTCTCCTTCGCACTCTGTGCCATCCAATTCACTGACTGGCTCTCATGATCAAACATGGTTAGCAACTTCTTGTTCGAATGAAATGGATAAGAATTTGCAAGCAATTTAAATGCAGAACCCCTACTGACTGTGAAAACCAGACCATACTCATTCTCGGGGATGTTGAGATAATCCATGATCCGGGATTTGATATCATGCTCGGCTGTGCCTTTCTCGGCGCCGCCATAGAGAGCATGGTTGCTTAAGTTAGCAGTTATCTCCGAGAGGCTAATAGCCGAAGACTCCCAATTCTGGTAGCTCTGGAGGTATGAGAAGAGGCCAAAGCCGCAGTAGTCAAGGCATACCTTGGCGCCGGGCTCCGTTAGATGGGCGTACTCATCGGAGCGCAGGGCATCGATGCGCTCGGATGATTGGTACTTGGGGTACATGGTGAGAAACTTGGCGAAGGACTCCTCCAAGTCCGGGACGGCATCACCAGGCCTGAAGGTACGCTCGGCGGCTAGAGAGGTGGCGCGGAGGAACTCACGCTGGGCGTGGAGGCGAGCAAGGGACCGCGACCGCCCAATAGAAGAACTCCCATCGGGATTCTCAAGGGTTTCAGAGTCGATGTCGTGGGATTTATGGAGGGAGCCATCCTCCGAGGCCTCCTCGAGGGCTTCCCGGAGCTTGTTCTCGTGCAATTGCCGGAGCATCGAAGGCTTCCGCTTGCTATCATCGCTCCCGTCCCGCTTCCGGTGCTTCTTATCCAGGATCATGGCGGCGCAGTGGGAAATGGGCTTCCATAGTGAGAGATGCATGTATGCCACCTCGCCTCAAAGCTCGCCGGAATAAAGAATAGAAATCCACGGACAAAATAGACTTCGGATCGGAGCTGGAAAGACTGCCGGAGCTCGGGAAGGTGAGAAGATCTAAGCTTTGGTTTAAATTTCAAATCTTTGAACGGAAAAGAGAGGGTTTGGGTCAAAGGGGTGCGAGGAACCCTAGAGATTCATCAACATTCCCTAACTTTTTAAGAGGGTATGGAGGGGTTTTCCTCATGGGAGAAGAGAGGAGAACTAGAGATTCCCATCGACAATCCCAGGATCAAGACGCCAGCTAGAGAAAAAGAGAGAAAAAAAGGGACAAACCCCAGATGGAGAAACGAGAGGGTAGATTTCAAGATCAAAACTTTTCCCACCTCCACTCCGGATCATAGGTACAAGAACCCAAACCTAAGAGAGCTGGATCCAAATCTCCAATGGCAGAAGCTCCCAAAACCTACAAAACCATCCAAACCCAAGCTAAAAAAATTGACCAAACGCCGAGGATTTAAGAAGAAGCAAGCAATCAAAACAAAACCCAAAACCAAGAAACCCCAGAGGAAAAGGAAACAAAGAACTCTACCAAGAAACCCAATTTAGAACCCTAACAGACAAGCCAAAACAAGATATCCCAATCCGTCAGATCCCCAAATTCCCCCAAAACAATCCAAAGACTCCCTCACCTCTGAACTCTCTCTAGCTCTCAAAGTTCGCTCTTTTTTTCCCCACCAACCTCCTCTGAGGAAAATTAAAAGCAGACCATCCTTCTCACCAGCTCCATTACTCCACTGCTCAATCCAAACATACAAGCATTGATTACTTTGCTGCTGCTGCTCATCCCCACATTACCCTCAACCACCCAAAACAGCTAACTTTTTTTTTCTCCTCTCTCCACCAATCCAACTGGCAGCTGAAGAAAAGAGTAATTTTTGTGGGGGTCTCTCTGACTAATTAAAAATATAGAGAACCAAAGTTACCAAACTACTGCTCATTGACTTCTAAGCATAGCTCTATATGTCTGCCAACAAACAAGGTCTCATTTGTCATCACTATCACCAACTGGGGCACCTTTGAGATGTGGGTCCTCTCTTCCAATGGTCAATCACCTCCATGGGAAAGACACCCCGTGTCCTCACATCACCATTGCTTTGCAACCAAACCTTCCATCCCTTCGGGCCGTTTGATAAGGGAATAGGCTATTCTGACTTAAAAGGATTTTGGGTTAGAAAAACTGAAGTAATGAGTAGGAATAGATTAAAAAAAATTTAAAAACTTAAAATGAGGATAAGACAAGTGATATTCCCATTTGTTAGAGGATAAGATGGAGATAAAATAAGGATAACCTAATTTATCCCGGACCAAACAAGCCGAAGGTTTTTGTTTTTGGGAGCTAACAGTGTGTGGTCTACTGTTCTTCATTCATGAGCGCGGTAAATGAGCAACCAACAACCATGGTTTTGTTTGTCTAATGGCTTTGTGATCTCTCTGCCAGCATTCATGGAATGCAATAAGATCACCATCAACATGTCTCATTTTTCTGCTTTTATTGACATAAAAGGGGTTTGGCTTTCAGCCATGAATTGGTGGGTTGACTTTAAATTTCTATAGCAGTTAAAAGCAATCTCTAAAAAGGTTGTAGAGATCCTCGCAATCTTTTCACAGTAATTTTCTATGATTAGAAGCTTCTATAACGTCCTAATCCATCCGATTAGTCATATAATCCCGGAATTAGTCGGTATGACAGGTAGAATCATCACATTATTGAGCAATAGTTGCGCTAACATGTAATAAAATACAGAAATCGGTTGATATTGCAGTTAATAACAAGCTATTATAGCCTTATTTGACCAGATTAGCAAAAGGAACAAGAAGATCCTCGGAGTTTAATGGTTGGTCAACTTTGAGATAGAGTAATTAAAGGGATGAGAGACAAGTGTGGGAATCCAATGAGTTCCAGATTGGAGATCTCTCCCATTAGATGCCTTTTATCTCTGTTTTGTCACAAAATTAGGCTTAATAGTAGAATGCTGTGAAAGAAAGGCAAAACTCTGCAGTTGTAGTCCATAATAGGTCATTGGTTGAAGAAAGCATCTTGAAGATAGCAAAGTATTCACATTTGAGACAGTGACACCATAACCTATCGCATTCACAGGGTTTAGGTATACAAAAGACAAGTAGTTCTGGTGGTACCAAAGTGACATAAAGGTCTTATTAAGAAACATGAGTTCAATAATATGTTCCTCTTCTCATCAAAGAGACCATTCTTGGGAGAATTCAACTGGCCTCTTCTTGTCATCTTGGGAGGATAAAAACCCACAAAAGGATTCATTGTTTTCTATATCATCTTTATACAATCTTGGTCTCTTTTTTTTTCTTTTTCTTTTTACATTTTTTTATAAAGGAATATATGCCTTATTTTTCCACTTTCTATCACATATTCCTTTTACAAAAGCATCAAAAGACAGATTTCCATGTGATTCCATTAATTGTTGGGTTGTGTTACTAATTGACTATAGCACATTGTTGACCAGAGAGCCAATTCTTGTCCTTAATCTTCCTAAGTTGTGGATTCCTTCTATACTTGGATGGCCTTATATGCGTGATGGCTCTTCCAAGGAAAAGAACAAGAAGAACTTATCACTTGACAATTTGATATCATCTAGAAGAAGAATGCTCTTGAATCGAAAGCGACTACTGATATCACTGAAAATATTTCTTTTGATGAAATTTGGCAGTTGGCACATAAGATAGGTTTTTTTTTTACTTTTTTTGTGTCGGATGATACTCTACGCCAAAGGAGTTCATGCATGGCTTGTTAAATCTCCTCCTATCAGCTAATTGTCAACATAATTACTAATTAAAAACAAAGATATCATAGCAGAGATTTCATGTCATGAAATGTCCCCTGTAAATAAATATTATATATATATATGAGCTAAACTGATCTTGATCATAAAGTACCAAGAAAACCTTATGACAAAGTCACAGAGCTCAATATTAATATTATGCTTTGTTTTGGCTCTCTTCTCTAATGAATGTATGGTGAGATATGCATCTAGTGAAGCTGTCACACAGCACAGCTCCATATGTATATACTATTCCTAATCCTAACATCAACTTGTCTTTAAAATAACACAGATATCAAGTGGACTTCTGGGTTTCCAAAGAAGAGTATGTCTGAAGAACACTGCCTCTCTTTCTAGGTATTTGTTTTTGGGTCCTTAGATTCCTACTTCTGGGTCCTTTTATCATAACTAAACCTTCTCATCTGGATGCTACCTCCTTGTTTTCTCTGTTGAACAGGGCCTTTAATGCACTCAATATTCAATGTCCCAGTTCCTAAGCTAAAGGTGGCGTATGCGTATGGGTGGAGGCGTTGAAACTAGAGACTAGTATAGAATAGTATTCCCTAGTGTTTTGAGATATATATGCATATATAATTCTGGGGTTTCCAACTTCATGCCTATCTTTATTAAAGGCCAAAACAACCCATCTTCTTTCTTGTCTCAATCCTAGAAGGTGCTTTAGGAGATTTATAGTGGCATCAGCTTTCTATGCCTGTGGAGACCCCATTTTATCAATGCAATTGAGTAGATCTCTCCTTTTGCTATCATATGTGCTTCTTTAGATGCTTTTCCTCAAGCCTTTTTTTTGTCTGTTTTCCTTTTTCTTTAGTGATGAAACAATATAGGGATCAATTAAATGTTCATCCTTCAAAATTTTGGTATTCTGCATTCCCCACTAAAATTATAACAATTGCAACTTTTAAATAATGAGGATGAAATTGACTCTGGAGATAAGATGAAAAAGAAGAGGGGGCATCAATGGCAATGGAGGTACAGAGTCTACAGGCATGAGGAATTCAAGCCTTGATACCTGAGCTTTAAAAAAAAGAAAAAGGCTTAGCCTTATTGCCTACTCTAATCCCTACAAACGCAATTAGATAATGAGCTTATGCATGGTCTCAAAAGATAAAAGGCCAATAAGTTTGATTGGTGAGGGTGCTTTCATGCCCCACTTCACTAACCAAAATAAAAGAGAAAGGTTGCTTTCATGGTACTTTAATATATAGTTTTAAGGACCATTATTAGATCAAGTGATTCAAGAGATGACAATGCATGCAAATTTATACATAGACATGTATGGATCTTAGGATTTATATATATCTAGATATAATCTCAACCCTGCAAAAGATAGGAAGGACATCAACTACAAAATTTGATCCATTGAGGATGAAAGGGACACTCGTATTTATTCGGACTGGCCTGCCTGCGTTTGAATGTTCACTGGTGGGACTGTAAACAACCATTAAAGGAAATGTACCAGCTCCAACGGAAACTCTGCAGCTGCATCAAAGAGCAGGCCCAGTACTCTCTGGAAGAAGGTTAAAAGTTAAAAACTCTTTATGGTCCGTTTGTTATTGGGTTAGAAAAAATAAGGTTAATGAATGAGGATAGAAAAAAGTAGAGTGATAATGGTAGGTGAAATGAGAATAGATACTAATGATGATATTTGGTGTTTGGGGATAGGAATGAAGTTAAGCGGGGATAATCCCTCTTAACCCCATTCCAAACAAGAGCTTAGTAGAAGAATATTAGTAATAAAACATTCTTTGAGCAAATGCTCGAGTCATTTATTGTGCGGATTGAGGCCAACTTTAGGCTTCTTTCTACCATCTTTGCTGAGATGTTTTAGGAATTAGTCATGAATTTAGATTCTAAGCCATTAGTAAGCTCCTTTTTACTAAATATTTCGTGTGTTGGAGACTAATGACTCCAAATGTCTCATATTGTTATATGATTTCTGAATTTAGAGCTATCAACTCCTACTACCTGTAGGGTGGGCATCATAATAAGATAGGAACAATTTAAACAGTTGGAAATCGTTGGGCTTGGGCTTACTGTTGGGCCGTGTTTTTCGAGCAGAGGGTGTTGGACTGCGCCGCGTTCGATTGGGATTTATTATTGGGCTTGGGCTGAATACTCGGCCTCATTTTGCTAGCGGAGGGAGTTGGGCTGCGCCCGGTTAGATTTAGATCTTTATCAGCGCGGATGGGACCACCGGCAAAAGGGTAATAATGACGGATAAGCTCAAAATATCTAATTCGCAGTAGTCGGTTTTCCTCATCGCCGCTGATTTCGGCCAAATCAACGGCCCGGATCTCTTATCTCCCATCAGACCCATGAATGATAAATATCTAGAAGTTCTCCTGTCGCACCAACGAAACGAACCGTCTCCGAGAACCCCCTTCATGGGTCCGCAGCTAATAGTCTAATACGCTTCTGGTCTCTTTCTAGAGTCAAGAAATTGGGTCTCAATTGCATCTATATGAGGGCGATCCTTATCCGAAACCCCGGGCTCCACTCTTCCCGCCCTAGCGTTATAAATGGCCCCCTCTGTCTCTCGTCTCCGAACAAAACCCTCGTCTTGGATCGATATGCTCGCGCTAAGGTCTCCGTCCCCGTCTTCTTCCCTCCTCACGGAGGTTATGGATCTGACTCCCCGCCGCCGGCCCAGCACGGTGGCGCCGGTGGTGGTATGCGATGAGCGAAGGACCGGTGCCTCGTCCATCCCGAAGCTGGAGCCCTTCAGCCGGAGCCGGATCGAGCGGTGTATTAAGGATCCTCCCTTGTTGACTAAGACCGAGAACGATCTTTCAGGTATGGATCCGATCCTCTGTTAGACATCCTCGCGTTCGCTAATCGCTTTGGCTATTTACGGGTTTATTTGATATGGTAGCGAGTTCGTGGATCCGGTCTAGTTTTAGGTTATCTAAGTGGGAGATGATGCTAGAATGGCCATGCGGAAGATATGGTAGCGAGTTCGTGGATCCGGTCTAGTTTTAGGTTATCTATGCTTTATTTTGTTGTGCATGAGAAAATTGATGCTTGGTGATGTGTTATTAATGACAAGTTCCTAGCGTTCGTGGATTTTTATCAAGAAACAGATTTTTCTTTTCTATAGCATATCAAGTTTCTCTATTTCTTATTCTATTGGTTGTTAAAGTTGATGGTTGTCGAGCTATCTTCTAGAGAAAGAAATCTTGAATCCCCCGTAGATTGAAGCTCTGTTTGTCGGATAAGAAGCAACTAATTGGCTTCTCAGAGGTTCTTCAGCTGCTTGATTAACATGGGTTTTGGATTGTAATTCATCTAGACCTATTAAGTGAAGCGTGAGTTCAATTGAGAATGATTTCCAGTTGGCAGGTAACAGAGGACTTTAAAAGACAAAGATGGCTTGATCTTTGTTCTAATGTTCACTCTTACTGAAGTTAAGATCGTGAATGCTGATTGTTTGGGTTGGCTGGCATTGTTTAGGAGTTGAATTGCCTAATGGATAAGAATATTTTCCACGTTCTAGTTATCAAGAGTAAGTAATCAATGACCAACTTTCTTTCGATGTTGCATCTTCAAGTGAAACAGTGCCTTAAAAGGTCAATATCTTATACAAATGCTAAACATTCAAAAATACAGGGCCTTCACCAATAGGATTGGTTGCATTAGATTACCAGCATTGATGAGTATGGGTTGCATTGTATATTTCCGGGCGCAAAACTTGAGAGAAGAGTCTGGAATTGTAGATTGTGTTCATGAGCTGCTATATTTTTACTTAGAATGTGGATCTAAATGTGGCCATTAACATCTATGATGCTACTAAAGTCTAAGAAGCTCATTCTAGGCAAGCCCAAATCTTTATTGATGTATGTACGACAGTTCACAATATTTTCGTGATCTTTGAAATACTTTCGAACATTCACAACAATATACATGAAACTTACTTTTTAAGTAGCTTTCTATTATCCCTTTGATTTATGGAGAGAGATATGATTTGCAATTCTACTCACCTCCCTTTACGATTGTATCCTTTCCAGATTACTGCTCGACACTTGAAGGTGATGAATCCTGTAGCTGTTGGAGGTCCTACTTTGAGCTGAAAAAACTTCAAGTAGGCTCACTCTTCCATTTACTGATCCTACACTCTTCTCCTCTGTTTGTAGTTTAAAGTCTTATTCCATATGCTCTCCTTCTCTTTGGTTACATCCAATGACAGAAAGAATTACCAAAGGAAGATGTAGAGAAGTTCGTCAGGCAGGCTGGTGGAGTGAAATCTCTAATCTCATACTTGCATGGGATTACAGCAATGCCGAAAAGGAAAGATAACGAGTCCCAGAATCACATAGCAGAGAGTAAAGTGATGGAGAGTGAAAGACCTTTCCATGTGCCTGATGGGCTACCAAAGACACAGAAAGAGCTGGATGAAGAGGAAAAGGATAGAATGCCCGACTCCCCTTTCACTAGACTACTAAGAAGCAAGGGCAGGCTTCCTGAATGGTATACCCAAGCTCCAGACCATGAAACTGATTGAATGCATGCAACCATCATCAAGTCATTGTAAATTTCAGTACTGTCTTGGTTTGAGTTTTTCTAGCTTCAGCTTTTATTAGTGAAGTTTTGTAGCATAACTAGTCATGGTGACCAATCAGAACCATGAGTACATTTGTTTCCCCAGTTTCACATATCATCATATGTACATAACATGACTGTCTACCTTTGTTTTCTAGGTTTCATGTGTACATAACATGACTGTTTCCATCAACACGACACCCTTTATTGCTGAGTTCTAATTGTCCCAATGGGGGTAATGACTCTTGGCACGAAATCTAACATGCATGCTATAAAGCCGTCGATTATGCGTCCAGGCGTGCAGGCGTATCCCAACAAAATCACCTCATGGGCCTCTTCAGCTATAAGGATTTGACACGTGTCACAACCACCCTGACGCCTTCAGGCCCCTCTATGTATCCCCAGGCGAACCCAAAGCAGCAAGGATGCAGGGAATCGACTGCGTCGCCTGACCGGCCCCGTCTCGGGTTCGGGTTCGCGGATCTTTCCAGAGGCGTGCACGAGAAACCCGTGAATGCATGCCTCCGAGTCCGAGATCACAAAGTTGCCGACACGAGAAGCCTGGTGGACCGTCTGATTCGAGATCAGAGATCCGAGATGGGATTGATAGACTGCGACAGTGGTGGATGTGGATCCAGAGCAAACAAGCAGGCAGTTGAGATTTCCCAGTCTGATAGGATCACTGCTGCCACTCTGGACAGACGTACTATGGTTTGTATCTTTGTTTCTTTTGCAGACATAAAATTCCAAATGCTAGAGAACAAACTCCAGTTCAAATGCCAATGTCTTAAACTGCAATTCGATGGCAATCAAATGAATCACAGGGCCATGAAGTCGATTATAATCCATAACCATCATAGCCTTATAGTAGATGCTGCCAAATGGCCAACCGCAATTCGATGGCAATCAAATGAATCACAGGGCCATGATGTCGATTATAATCCATAACCATCATAGCCTTATAGTAGATGCTGCCAAATGGCCATCGTTTCTGGGGAATCCCTCCCTCGTGTCATAGCACACCTTTTCATGACCAACGTACCAATCACGACAAGGACATTACGAACACAACACCATCCTTATATATCCCGGTGGTCCTCATCCTTTGCGGACCACCGACAAGCGGACACGCGATGCCAACATCGTCGAACTCCTCCGGCAAGCCCCAGCTGCGCCGCACGGCGGCGGAGGGTGAGAGGTGCCCCAGGTGCGAGTCGCGGGACACCAAGTTCTGCTACTATAATAACTACAACACGTCGCAGCCCCGCCACTTCTGCCGGTCGTGCCGCCGCTACTGGACCGTTGGTGGGTCCCTCCGCAACGTCCCCATTGGCGGCTCCTCCCGTAAGCGCCCTCGTGTCTTCCCGCCATCGGAGCTGCCGATCTCGAGGCATTTCCCCGGCGTCGCCAGCGTGGATCTCTCCGCGCCGTCCGATATTGGATACCCGTTCCTGGCTTTCGGGGAGCCGGGCGTGATGGGCCGCGCTCGGTTTGGTCTTGGATTGGGGCTTGGGCTCGGGAGCGGATCTATGGAGGAGTTGGGATTTGGAGTGGGCCAGGCCGTGATCTGGCCATCATCGCTATTCGATCAGGGCCAGGACCATGTCGCTGCTGGTGGTCGCGGCGGCAGTGGTGGGTGTTTCGCGGTGGATGATGGTGCTGCTGCTGCTTGGCCGGTTGCGGCGCCGCCCGGTGGCGGCGGTGCTGGGCACGGCAGTGTGCTCGAGTAGCTTGCTGGGTGGTATCATCGTGAATGCTTGGCATGGTGTTGCTATATGATGTGTGCACAAGCTAGTGCAATGTGCATTAATCTTAGTACAACTTGTGACACCCAGTGCAATCCTCATCTTATTTTTTCTTGATCCGAACGCAGTCCATATAAGAGTATAAGACATGCATTAGATTAGATTTTCTAACTGGCTTGAGTTAACTAAGACCCGATTGGATGAATTGGGTTGAGTCTAAAACTCTAATCGACCCGTGGCTGAGAAGCTTTACAAGAAAGCCCTCGTTTGAAATCAAGAAACTAGATCTTATAAAAGGGTATCTCCGTCACCTCCTTAAAAATCATATAGAATACCCAAAACAACCTAAACAAAGAACCCCAATCAAAGCACAAGATCCTTTGTTTCAGTTCGTTATTTCCCTTATTCTTGAGGGTAGCTTCGTCAGTATAGCTCTCGCGGACGCGTGCGTTTCGAATTCTAGTTGGTTTTTAGCCGAAATGGACGGGGGAAAGAAGAGAGCCGAAGGCCAAACCTTGTTACTTCCGAGCCCAAACTCCAGTAATCCCTCCTCTCGCTCCGCCGCGCCGGAGTGCCTAGGATCAAGACGATCACCGTCGGCGGCGGAGGAGGAGGGAGCGTTCAGGGCGGGGTATCCCGGGAGCTGTTCTGCGGCCAAGGTTTTTCTGAGACCTGGCGAGTTCTGGCAGCGGCAGCAATTTGAATCCCATCTTGCGGCCACTTTGCAGCAGGCGTTGGCGGCGGATTCTCAGCCGCTGCCTCTGTCCCCGGCGGATAAGTCGCCGTTGCCCAGGTGGTCCTCTTTGCCCTATTTGTCTCTTCTCGCACTCTCTGAAAAAGATATTCCCTTGATTTCTTTTCCTGTTGGCATCTTGATCTTGTTGGTTGTGTCAATGTCTTTTATGGTTTCAGAGGCCGCGTCTCGAAACTGAGTAGGTTTATGTCGCATTGCTGATCTTTGTACTGCTCTTTGTTGGCGCCTCTTTTGCTGGGATTTTATGTTTAACCTTTCATCGCGAGTGGGATTTTTCTTAAATCTCTTGCGTTGAACGTGTCTATTTTCGTTTTTCTTGAGTTCCTGTGGTCTTCTTTTGCTTTACTTCCTTTTTATTGTGCTAAGATAGGTTTCATTCTGTTTGATTGTGTGATCTCCTGTGAATCTTTTGCTGGTAATTGTAAACCTTATTTCTTGGTTCTTACCTGCCACCCAAATGAAGGGAGTGGAATTGGAAGTACATGGAGGAAACGCAGTGGGTAGATGAACGTATTTGGTTCGGTGATTCACGTGCACCTCCTAATCATAGCTTCGAGGATGAGGCTAGTTTCGTCCTTCAGGTTTGGCTCGGACATCTTGATTTGCCTTCTTTAAGTATGTTCATGACCCTGTAACAGATTTGGTTATCTTGAAAGTTTTAGTCATGTGACGATATAGATATTTGAATGTGCACATGTTCTATGCTGAGATCCCTTAGTTCTCTTATTAACTTTTGGAAACAGCTCTAGTGAAGAAAGAGGTTTACATAATTCTCTTTTGATAGATATTGGCAACCATTCTAGTCAATGATATTATGATGATCGAACAATATACGCTTATTGGAAAGAAAAAAGAATCGAATACTAAAGAACCTGTGAAGAAACCACTGAAACAAGAAGCGTGAGCTGAAATTAAATCCTTAACTGAAAAGTGGAAAATAGATGTTTTAGGATCATTCACTGCACTAAACTAAAGACTATAAGAGAAATGCTAGAATAAGTCAAGAAGATTATACATGCGCTTTCTGTGTATCCTGGTCCAAGTAGCATAGCCAGTGAAGGATAGTAGGTGATGAATGATCTAGGCGTAGGTTCTTTTGCCTCAACTTGTTAGTGGATATGAACCTTTTCGCCCTTTTGTGTGTACAATGCTGAAGATCATACTCTTGATTCCTCCCTTTGATCTTCTTCATATTCTAGAAGCTAATGCTTCGTTATTTTTATTTTTTTTGTGTTATTTCAGAATAACTGACAGCAATAGAACGGTACTTATTAGTGGAAGTATCACTATTTAAGCTGCTTTAATTATAGTAACCATGCAAGACTGTCGCCCGTGACTGAGAACTTAAGTTCACATCTTGAATGCTTCTGATGGTATTCGGAGATCACCTCCTGGTCCATATCCACATAACATGGATATGAAATAGTTGTTTATCGTTCATAGAGCTTCAACAATGTTGAGATGAGCTTTTTATTGATTCATAAGTCAGCATCAAAGAACATCGTTTTCTTTTTTTCCTTTATCCTTAAATAGGAAGATCAAGCAGTGGCAAAATTCTTCTTCTGGTGAAACATTGTCGCTCATGGTTTGCCATTCAAACCATATACACTATGGTTCTCCATTAAGCATTGAATACATGATTCAACTGCTAATTTATCCCTGTTGTATTGTATTGACATCTGTAAATTACGAAACACTTATAAGATCTCTTTCAGCGAAGAAGGAAACACTAATTGGACCAGATGCTGGATTTGGAAAGGATTCTGGGACATTTGGTTTATTGAGTGCTAAATTTTTGCTGGTTCATCAGTTAATAGGAAACGTAGATGCAATGATGTCATATGAGGCTTATAAACCAGACATTTTTTTGTATTAGATTGGTTTGTTTTTTAGGTTTCTTTATGTAATGAGTTCGGGAATGCTGGCTGCTGTATAGGAACTTGGTGTTATCAGTACTGCAATAGAGAAGGTGATGCAATCAGTGCAACCGCTGTGTGCTCAAATGAACAGAACCTTGTTGAACACCGAAAGAGCTGTAAATTCATATATGATGTTGAGGGCTAGGCTTCTTCGTTTTCACGTTGAGACTACAAATTCTGGTACTTCGACCCAGCCAACAGGGGCAGCGGTAGCTTCTAACCGAGTTCAACCATCAGTTTATGATTAATAAACAGGGCTTCCTTAAAGACTGTCTTTATTCATGCAGCAACCAGTTGGCTGGTTCGAAAAGTATCTCATTGATTTTTTCCAAAGGCTTGAAGAACTAGAGCAGCTAGTGCACTTGGATATTGAAAAGATGTCTTCTAGATCTGGGATGGAAATGTTATTGCCCCTACCAAAAACGATATCAAGTGGCCATGATTTCTTAAGTTATCTGGCTACAAAGGTATGCATCTGCTGTTCTTTTCTTCGAGCTTTTACTTTTGTGCCCCAGTAGCCACTCATGAACTTAAATTTGGACTAATACTTCAAATTGCAAGCTTCACTCCTATCTTTGCCATTCCCTCTAATCTGCATGCTAATAAGTGAATATACTTTTAAGTGTGTTTATTTCTTTATTCACGTTTCAGCCATATTAACCTCTATGATGAGTGCTTATTTCTTGGTTTTATAGACGTTGGCAACCATTTCTTTGCCAAGGGTTCCTTGGTATATGTAATACCCCTTCCCCCCGCCGCCACCACCATCATTGAAGATAAAGGTTTATGTATGTTTATAGCTGTCGACAAAGAGCTTGTAGTTGATCATCAACTGAATCATCATATTCACCAAGTCCAGCCCAAGTGTTTTTAGCAACATGTATTAATGGTTTCTTCTGTGGTACTACAGTCATCAGTGCTAATGGTTTCTTCTTTGGCGTGACCCTCCAACTCCTGCCTTGATTGAACATAGAGGTTTCTGTATGTTTATAGCTGTCGACAAAAAAAATTGTAGTTGATCATGAACTGAATCATCATATTCACCGAGTCCAGCCCAAGTGCTTTTCTCAACTTGCATTAATGGTTTCTTCTTTGGTGCTACAGCCATTAGTGCTAATGGTCTCACTTTGGTGCTATATTCTTCCCTAAATAGTACACTTGACTTTCCTGGGACTATGATCTCACTTGTCATAAGGAAACAAACTTCACCCATAAACCTTATTGCAGGCGGGGAATCTTCTTCAGTATACTGACTCTATTGGGCCTGCACTTCTCACTCATCTGCAGCATCAGCGTGATACGAGCGACCCAAATCTCAGGTGCTGCAACGGGTCCTGGTACTAATTTTGGTGTTGCATCAGTAGGTGGCGTTAGTTTAACTCATACTTGAACCCTCTAGTTGATATCCTCATGCCTTTATTGTTTTTTTCCCCCTGTTTATGGGTGATTCATGATCCAAGTGCACGTGCATATCCATGTATGTAACCCATCACTTCATGCATGGATTCATTTTTTTTGGCTTTTTACTTTTTTTGTTTCTTTGATTTCAGATGCCATCAGGGCTCAAGTCCCCCACAACCAGGCGGCAATCACCCTCAAGAAATTTAACTTTCTGTAGTTACTGCTCAACGCTTGAAGGTGATGAATCCTATAGCTGTTGGATGGTCTACTTTGAGCTGAAAAAAGTTCAAGGGGGGTTTATTCCTCCATTTTTTGATCTTATAGTGTCCTCTTTTCCTTTGTTTGCACTTATTCTATTCTCTTTTTTGTTGATACTGCCGTACAGTTACAGTCGATTACATGAGGAATTACCAAAGGAAGATACAGAGAACTTTGTGAGGGCAGGCTAGTGGAGTGAGTGAAGTCTCACATAGTCACATTGCATGTTTGCAAAGAATTACAGCAATGCTGAAATGCCTGACTCCCCCTTTCCTAGATGGTATACCCAAGCTCTCTATAGCGTTGAACAGATTGGACACAAGTCATTGTAGATTTCATTGCCGTCAATGGTTTGGTGTATCTTCTAGTCCTATCTTTCACTTGGCTTTTTGGAGGAGTGAAAAAGTTTAGGAGCATAAGTAAGCACTTCTACAACTCTGTCAGCTGTATGATAAATAATGATCCACGGATTCCAAGTGCTATCTGACAGTTATTTTAGTTGATTTGAGCCTTCTTAGGCAAAGAAATCTTACTGGCTCTTGGCATGTTGGTGCTTTAAGATGTGTGTACATGGTTAGTTCATTTTTGTGACACCCCAGTGCGATCCTCCATCCTACTTTTTCTTGATCCAACCAAACGCAGCCCATTTGAGACACGCCAAAAATTAGATTTTCCAACTGGCCTAAGACCCGATTGGATAAATTGGGTCGAGTCTAAACTCCAATCGCTCCGTGGCTGAGAACCTCAAGAAAGCCCTCGTTTGGAATCGAGAAACTAGATCTTAGAAGGGTATCCCCGTCATTTCCTCAAGAAAGCCCTCGTTTGGAATCGAGAAACTAGATCTTAGAAGGGGGTTCTATCTGCACCACAAGAAGGACTGGCCACACAACATATTTTTATACCAATAATACCCTAAGTTGAAAAGTCTCAAATGCCCCTCTTTTAATCTTAAATAACGTTTTCAAGGTCCTGATTCGGAGACCATTAAAACGGTATTAAGATACCGATTCGGAGGGAGGTACCGGTTCGGAGGCCATTAGAACGGTATCAAGGTACCGATTCGAAGGGCATTAGAACGGTATCAAGGTACCGTTTCAATGGGCGTCGGAACGGTATAACGGTATAGCTCTTCAGCCGGCTCCTCCTCCTCCTCCTCCTCTTCTGGAAGATCCACAGCCCGTCCCCCTAGCCCCTCTGACCATCTCTCCATCTCTCTATATTCGATCATTCCCATCAGCAGAAATCCCAGCTGGTCGAGGATGGAGGCGAGGAGCTTGATCTGTTCTTCTCCTCCGCGCTTGGCATTGTCAGAGCTGGTCGAGGATGGATGCGATGGACGAGCTTGATCTGTTCCTCTCCTCCGTGCTTGGCGTTGTCGGAGCTGGTCGAGGATGGAGGCAGGCGATGGAGGAGCTTGATATGTTCCTCTCCTCCGCGCTTGGCGTTGTCAGAGCTTGTCGAGGATGGAGGCGATGGAGTAGCTGACCCAGCTGTCGGAGTTGATGAAGCAGGCGGCTGAGCTTCTTGCGGATGAGGACACAGACGATCCATCCTCCAAGAGTAAGGGGTATCAAAATATGATCGAAACAAAGACACAAAGACAACGGTACATAAGTACCGAAACATGATAGAAACAATCGGTATCAAAATACCAATGGAAAACAACAGAAGCGGTATTAAACTACCGAATGTAAATCGATCCATGTAGAATTACAACGTTAACATGGCATTGATGAAAATTAAAAGGAAACGGTATATAAGTACCGAAACATAACCATAAATATCGGTATACAAATACCGATTAGCATTAAAAGCAACCGGCATTAGACTACCGACATTACAATATCGTCGGTATAAAACTTCCGATGCATATAAAATTGGATCGGAAGTGAACACCCGAACTTAAATTAAACCAACCGGGATTATACTACCGTTTCGCATGAAAAAAGGGGTTTTGACTAACGATCCATAACGGGAGATTTCTCAGGCCAGAAATTGGTCGGAGGGGCGAAGGCCGCCGATCAGAGGCGCAACTGGAAGGACGCTGACGCTCGCTGATGGCTGGTCGGATGCGAAGTTCGCCAGGCTGCGATTGCCGGTTGCCAACCTAGAGCCGTCCGGTGGAGAGAAGCCAGGTAGAGGGTAGTTGGGGTAGGATCGGTATATTATGTGGTGTGGCTAGCCAACTTCCGGCTATTCTAAAGTGGGTGTAGTATAAGGGGTAATATGTTGTGTGGCTAGTCCTCCTTGTGATGCAGATAGAACGCCCCATCTTAGAAGGGTATCCCCGTCATTTCCTACCAAATCATGAATGCCCAAAAACGCCCTAAACCAAGAACCCCAACCAAAGCACAAGACCCTTCGTTCCAGTTCGCTATTTCCCAATTTGGCAGGGGTATCTTCGTTAATTTAGCTCTCGCGGCCGGACACGAGCTTTTCGAATTCTAGTTGGTTTCCGAAATGGACGGTGGGGTAAGAAGAGAGCCGAAGGCCAAACATGGCTACCCGCCTACCTCCGAGCCCAAACCCAACTTATCTCTCCGCTTGCTCCTCCGCGCCGGAGTACCTAGGATCACGACGATCAACGCCGGAGGCGGAGGAGGAGGATGGAGAGGTCAGGACGGTGCATCCCGGGAGCCGTTTGGTGACCACAAAGAAGCGGCGGGTATAGATATTCGAATGTAGTGCACATGTTCTATGCTGAAATCCCTTAGTTCTCTTGTAAACTTTTGGAAGCTGCTCTAGTCTGTGAAGAAAGAAGTTTATAGTTCTCTTTTGATAGATATTGGCATCCTAGGTAATGACCTTATCATGGTTGAACATTGTATATATATATATGTTTATTGGAAAGCAAAAAGAAAAGAATAGCAAAGAACCCACTACTGAAACTAAAAGCATGAACTGAAACTCAATCCTGCACTGAAAAATGGATAAATAGATTTTTGAGGATCATTCACTGGACTAAATTAAAGAGTATAAGAGAAGCACTAGGTGATGTCAAGAAGGTTATACATGCCCTTTCTGTGTATCGTGGTCCAAGTAACATTATTTATGAACGATAGTACGTAGCTGATGAATGGCCTAGGTTTAGGTTCTTTTTGCCTCAAGTTGCAAGTGAATATGAATCTTTTCGTCCTTTTGTGTGTACAATGCTGAAGTTTGCACTCTTGATCCCCCTCGCTTTGATCTTTTCCATATGAATAAAGATTTGTATACATCATGATCACATGTCATGCGCATTACAATGCTTCTAATCGGTATGATTTAGTCTATCGGTAAAACAATACTGATTGATTGAAAACTCAAATATTCTCATGCATGGATTGTTTCCAAAGGCTCGATGAACTAGATGATCAGCCAGTGAACTTGGATACAGAAAAGAAGTCTTCTAATCTGGGCTGGAAATGTGTTATGGCCCCTACCAAAAAATGATATCAAATGTGCGTGATTTTTTACGTTTACTCACTGCAAAGGTATGCATCTGCAGTTCTCTTCTTTGACCTTTTGCTCTTGCGCCCCATGCATGCAGTAGCCACTCAGGAACTAAAATCTGGACAGATACTCTTCAGATTGCAAGTTGCACTCCTTATTCTGAGTGGATAGGGTAGTGTGGGTGCACCCAACTCAATCCAGCCCCACTTGATCGCAACTAAGCAGACCCTGAGTACAACTCGTGACATCCAGTGCAATCCTCCATCTTATTTTGAGAAGTGATTGGGGTACATGCCACGTAGGCATGTGCATGTGTATCGTACATGGTCACTTTCAACGATCCAGATTCACTCACATCTGTTGGTCCCCATCACGTAAGTCAATGATACATGACCACCTAAGCCATGTGTAATGTAAAAGCCATGTACCCAAATCTTTTTTCTCTTATTTTTTGGTGATCAAAACGTAGTTCATAAGATCAAAACGCCCAAAACTTCTTTGCTGCCAATTATCGTAATAAACCGGCTAAGGTTGGGCTGCGAGAAACTGGCTCGAGTTTACTAAGACCCGATTGGATGAATTGGGTCGAGCCTAAACTCTAATCGAGCCGTGGCTGAGCCTTGACAAAGAAACCCCTCGTTTGAAATCAAGAAACCAGATCTTCTTAAAGGGCATCTCCGTCATCTCCTACCAAATCATATAGAATACCCCAAAACGCCCTAAAGCAAGAACCCCAACCAAGGCACAAGATCCCCTGTTCCGGCTCGTCTTTTCCCTAATTTTAAAGGGTATCTTCGTCAACATAGCTCCCGCGGACACGAGCTTTTCGAATTCTAGTTGGTTTTTAGCCCAGATGGACAGAGGCGAAGAGAAAGCCGAAGACCCTTTCTGGGCCTCTCTATCCTCCTTGGTCCCAAACCCCAGTGATCCCTCTCAAGACCAAACCTGGCTATCTCCTGGCCTAAACCCCACCAATCCCTCCGCGAGCTCCGCCGCGCCGGAGTACCTAGGATCACGACCATCGGCGCCGGCGGCGGAGGAGGAGAGAGAGTTCAGTACGGTGAATACATGGAGCCGTTCGGAGACCACAAAGAAGCGGCCGGCGGGCGAGGTTTTTCCGAGCGCTCACGAGTTCCGGCAGCGGAAGGAGTTTCAATACCGTCTCTGGGAGGCTTCGCAGCAGGCGTTGGCGTCGGATCCTCAGCCTCTGCCTCGTTTCGCGGCGGATAGGTCGCCGGCCTGGGCGAAGGAGCTCCGACCCAACTCCGGGAAGTTGCTCGGGTTGGTCTCTTTGCCCTATTTATCGCTTCTCGCACTCTGCGAAAAAGAAGTTTTCTTGATTTCTTTTCCTGTTGGCATCTTCTTGTTGGTTGTGCCAATGTCGTCTCCAAACTGAGCAGGTTTACTTCGCATTACTGATCTTTGTACTGCTCTTCGTTGGTATCTCTTTTGCTGGAATTTTATGGTAACCTTTCATCTTGAGGATGGTTATTCTTGGATCTCTTACGTTAAACGTGTCTATTTCCATTTTTTCTTGAGTTCCTGTGGCCTTCTTTTGTTATACTTCCTTCTTTTGTGCTAAGATAGGTTTCATTCTGTTTGATTGTATCATCTCCTGTGGATCTTTTATTGGTAATTGTAAACCTTTTTTCTCGGTTCTTACCTGCAACCCAAATGAAGGGATGCGACTCGGAATTACATGGAGGAAACGCAGAGGTTAGATCAACGTAGTCGGCCAGGTGATTCATATGTACCTCTTCCTCCTGCCATCACTCAGGTTTGGCTCGCACATCTTGATTTGCCTTCTTTAAGTATGTTCATGACCCTGTGACAGATTTGCTTATCTTGAAAGTTTATTGATATGGCAATATAGGTATTCAAATGTGCACATGTTCTTGCTGAAATCGCTTAGTTCTCTTATAAACTTTTGGAAACTGCTTTAGTGAAGAAAGAAGTTCGTAATTCTCTTTTGATAGATATTGGAAACCATTCCACTTAATGGTCTTATGATGGTTAAACAATGTATGTTTACTGGAAAAAGAAGAAGAGAATAGTAAAGAACCCACTGAAACAAGAAGCATGAACTGAAACTAAATCCTGAACTGAAAATTGGAAGATAGATTTTTGAGGATCATTCACTGCACTAAACTAAAGAGTATAAGAGAAACTCTAGGAGATGTCAAGAAGGTTATACATGCCCTGTCTGTGTATCCTGCCCCAAGTAGCATCGGTGATGAAGGATAGTAGGTGATGAATAATCCAGGTTTAGGTTCTTTTTGCCTCAAGTTGTAAGTGGATATGAATTTTTTCATCCTTTTGTGTGTACAATGCTGAGATTGTACTCTTTATTTCTCCCTTTGATCTTTTTCATATTCTAGAAGCTGGTGCTTCGTTATTTTTATTTCATTTTGTTATTTTACAGTAACTTACTTACAGCATTACAATGGTATTTACAATGAAGTATCATTGTTCAAGCTGCTTTAATTGTAGCTAACACTCAAGTCTGTCGCTCATGACCAAGTATTTAAGTTCGCATCTTGAATGCTTCTGGTTGTGTTCGGAGACCACCTCCTGGTCCATATCCTCATAACAGGGATATGAAATAGTTGTTTATTGTTCATAGAGCTTCCACAATGGCGAGATGAGCTTTTTATGATATGGTACTGTCAGCATCAAAGGACATTGTTTTCTTTTTTTTCCCTTTATCCTTATTAGGAAGAACAAGCAGTGGCAAAATTTGTTTATCTTGAAAGTTTTATATACATGACGATATAGATATTCGAATGTGCACTTGTTCTATGCTGAAATTTCCTAATAATCTTATAAACTGTTGCAAACTGCTCTAGTGAAGAAACATGTTTACATAATTCTCTCTTGATAGATACTGGCAACCATTCTAGTCAATGATCTTATGATGATTGATATTGGCAACCATTTTAGTCAATGATCTTATGATGACTGAACAGTATACATTTATTGGAAAGCAAAAAGAATAGAATAGTAAAGAACCCACCGAAACAAGATGCATGAACTGAAATTAAATCCTGAACTCTAAAATGGAAAATAGATGTTTCAAGATCATTCACTGCACTAAACTAAAGGCTATGAGAGATGTGCTAGGAGAAGTCAAGAAGGTCATACATGCACTTTCTGTGTACCCTGGTCCAATTAGCATTGTTAATGAAGGATAGTAGGTGATGAATGATCAAGGTGCAGGTTCTTTAGCCTCAAGTTGTTATTCGATATGAATCTTTTCATCCTTTTGTGTGTACAATGCTGAAGATTGTACTCTTGATTCCTCCCTTTGATCTTCTTCGTATTCTAGAAGCTAGTGCTTCGTCATATTTATTTCTTATGTTACTTCATAATAACTGACAGCAATAGAAGGATACTTAGCAGTGGAAGTATCACTGTTTAAGCTGCTTTAATTGTAGTAACTGGGCAAGAATGTCGCTTATGACCAGGAATTTAATTCGCATCTTGAATGCTTCTGATTGTGTTCGGAGATCACCTCCTGGTCCATATCCACATAACATGGATATGATATAGTTGTTTATCGTTCATAGAGCTTCCACAATGTTGAGATGAGCATTTTATGGATTCATATGTCAGCATCAAAGAACATTGCTTTCTTTTTATTTTCCTTTACAGGAAGAACAAGCAGTGGGAAGATTCTTCTTCTGGTGAATCATTGTCTCTCATGGTTTGTCATTAAAGCCATACACAATGTGGTTCTCCAATAAGCATTGAATACATGATTCCATTGCTAATTTATCCTTTCTGTATTGTATTGACATCTGTAAATTACAAACCACTTATAAGATCTCTTTCATTGAAGAATGAAACACTAAGGGTGCGTTTGGCTACCGCGGGGAGGTATCCGCGCCCGCGGATACCTCCCGCGGCGTCCGCTTGTAAGGGCGGATTCCAATTTCAGGGATCCGCGCGGAACCCAAACGCTGGATCCCGCGGTGCGGGATCCGCGCGTTCACCGGATACACGGGATCCCGGCGGATCCCGTGTATCCAAACGGACCCTAATTGGACCACATGCTGGATTCAGAAAGGATACTGGGACATTTGGTTTATTGACTGCTAAATTTGCTAGTTCTTCAGTTGATAGGAAAAGGTAGATTCAATGATGTCATATGAGGCTTATAAACTAGATTTTTTGTATTAGATTGCTTGTCCTTTAGGTTTCTTTATGTAATGGGTTCGGGAATGCTGGCTGCTGTATAGGAACTTGATGTTATCTGTACTACAATAGCGGAGGGGATGGAATCATTGAAATCATTGCGACAGCTGCCTACTCAAATGAACAGAGTATTGTGGAATGTTGAAAAAGCTGTACAGTCATATAAGATGCTGTGGCCTACTTCAAATTCTGGTGCTTCAACTCAGCCAACAGGGGCAGTGGTAGTTTCTGACCAAGTTCAACCATCAGTTTTGATTAATATGCAGGGCTTCCTTAAAGACCGTCTTTATTCATGCAGCAACCAGTTGGCTGGTTCGAAAAGTATCTGATGGATTATCTCCAAAGGCTTGAAGAACTAGAGGAGCTAGTGCACTCGGATGCTGAAACGATAGCTTCTAGTTTTGGGCTGGAAATGGTATTGCCCCGACCAAAAGCATATGGGCAAGATTTCTTAACTTATCTGACTGAAAAGGTATGCATCTGCAGTTACTTTCATCTAACTTTTACTCTTGTGCCCCAGTAGCCACTTATGAACTCAAATTTGGACAAATACTTCAAATTGCAAGCTGCACTCCTTACTCTTGTCATTCCCTCTAATTTGCATGTATTAAGTCGAAATACTTTTAAGTATGTTTATTTCTTGATTCATATTTCAGTGATATTAACCTCTATGATAAATGCTTATTTCTTGGTTTATAGCCGTTGGTAATCATTTCTTTGTTAAGGGTTCTTTGCTATATGCAATAGAATGTGTGTTTGGAATCCCCACCCCCCCCCCCCCTCCCCCCCCCCCCTCCTGTCAGGGCCTTGAGCCCATGACACGGGCCTTGGCGGGCGGTAGCCGGAGTTGGCGCGGCCAAGGGTCCGATCATGACTCGTGGTTGGTGTCATGAGTCATATGAGGCTAGGCGGCCTCATGATAGCATATAAGACGTCCACAAGCATCTTTCTCAGCATTGGCACGAGGAACCTTGAAGATGGCGCGGCGGTCCGGCCAAAGCAAAACTTGACGCGCCATGGTGCGGTTCCATCGAACGAGATGCGCGACGAAGCAACCCAGGCCCGCGAGTGGGGTGAGCGCCGCGCGGCACGCAAGAGGACGCGGCATGGCACGACATGGCTTGGAGCGGCACGGCATGGCGCGCGCAGCACGACGGTGACTCGAGTCCGATTGGGACTAGGAGTCCGAGTCCTACTATGACTCCAATTCCTAGTGCCACTAGGACTGCACATCACATCGATGAGTATGGAGAGTTTTCGCACGTGCAAAACTCAGATGGTGCAGAGTCCGAGTCAGACTAGAACTCGACGTGCCATGGTGCGCCGACAAGATGCGTGAGGCCATCGGGAGCAATCCAGCCGTGCAAATGCCTTAATTCCAGTTGGACTGGAATCCTAGGAGGATTTGTTGTGGCAGAGGGAGATTTTGGCGCAGGGAAAGTCCCAGTTGTGTGGGGGTTCTAGTTGGACTAGAACTCGACACGCCCGGCGGAAGACAATTGGCCATGTAGGCCAATCTGAGCGTGCAAGTGTCCTAATTCCACTTGGTTTAGGTTTCCAACACAGGATGACACGGCAAATATGGAATATGGCACGAGAGAAGTTGTACTTTGCGCGCGAAAATAGGAAGGAGTTATATTTTGAGTCAAGGTGCGGACGAATCTTGGCAAATGCTATCTAAGGCAAGTTTCAACACAACTTGGAGTCCAGATGAAGTGGGCAACTTCATGATTGACCAAGATAGAGTTCAGATCAGCTTGGAACTAATCTAGAACCCAGAGTTGGTGTTGAGCAAGGAGTCTTCCTTAAAAGGGAAAGGCTTGGAGCCTTCTTTTATATAAGGAGGAGCCGGTCATGATTTACGAGGATCTGGACGGTGGCTTAGGGTTGGGTTTTCTTTGTAATTGAGTGATTCTAATCAAGGGGTTGGAAAAGAGAGTTGAGAGCTTCTCTTCAATTGTATCAATAAAAAGAGCGGTCGAATCCTTTGCCTAAGAGTCTTCTTGTGTGTGTTTGCATGTGAAGAAGGCGCGGAGAGGCTTGTCAAGAAGGGACAAGTAGGGTCTTGACGCCATCATTGGGAAGAACTCGAGAAAGTTTTTTCACTGCACTTCCCCGGTGACACCTCCCACCACCTCCCCCACCACCGCCGTGATTGAAGATAAAGGTTTATGAATGTTTATAGCTGTCGACAAAAATCTTGTAGTTGATCATCAACTGAATCATCATATTCACCTACGCCAGCCCAAGTGCTTTTATCAACATGTATTAATGGTTTCTTCTGTGGTACTACATTCATTAGTGCTAATGGTTTCTTCTTTGGTGCGCCCCCCCAACTCCCACCCTGATTTGAAGATGGAGGTTTCTGTATGTTTATAGCTGTTTGACAAAAAATTTGTAGTTGATCATCAACTGAATGATCTTATTCACCAAGTCCAGCCCAAGTGCTTTTCTCAATATGTATTAATGGTTTCTTCTTTGGTATTTAGTGCTAATGGCTTCACTTTGGCGCTACAGTCTTCCCTAAATAGTACACTTGGATTTCCTGTGATTTTGATCTCTCTTGTCATAAGAAAACAAATTTCACCTAGAAACCTTATTGCAGGCGGAGTACATTGTTCTGCATGTTAACTCTATGAGGGCTGGACGTCTCATTGAACTGCTGCGTCCGTGTGGTGCGAGCGCCAAACAAGAAGCTGGTGCCAGAATGGTTCACCAAAGTGTGTCTTTACCTGCAACCCGTACAGGTCCATCCACTCAAGTTGTTGGTCTGGTTCCCAGCTCAGCATCACCTTTTCGAAGTGCTCCACAACCGCCTGGAGAGAGCTCTAGAGCTTCTTCTGCTGGTGGATTTTCATTTCTGAGCACCCCTTTATCTTCTGGGTCTGCTTCTATCCTTGCTTCAGCGCAAACAGCTTCTGCTCCGTCCTCTAGTCTCTTTCGTGATTCTGGTTTTTCCGCACAATCAACCCCTTTCGTGACTGCCTCAACATCCAGTTTTGGGGTTGCTCAGACACCATCACTTTTTGGAGCGAGTACCCCATCCTTTGCTTCCACCTCATTATTTGACCCTACAAGGGCTTCATTTCTCCCTTCTCTGCGGCGTCAGAGTGATTGGAACGACCTGTATCCTAAGGCTGACAGGCATGAAAGCGTCCAACAAGAAGCTGCTGCCAGAATGGGTCACCAAACTGCACCTTTACCTGCAATCCATACTCATCCATCCACTCAAGTTTCTGGTCTGGTTCCCAGCTCAGCATCCTTTGTTTCCACCCCTACCGCTGCAGCTGCTGCAAGTTCTTCACTCTACTCAACGTCGAACCTTGCCTCAGGTATAAAACTGATTTGTTGCTAATGATATAATGTGTTTTAATGGTCTATTTGAAACTGTTAACTAGCGGAGCTATACATGGGCTGTTCTTAATAAGATCTTTCAGATATCGTGGTCGGGTCTCTTTTAGGAACCTGTTTTGTCAAAAACAATTCTGTGTGCTTCTATGCCCTGAATCATTTCAATTCTGTTTATGGCCTGAATTGATTGGGAGCTTTTACGTTTTAGAAATTTCGGTTGTGTGCAAACTGGGTGCTTAGAAAGTAGAATACAGACATTGTGTTTACTGTCACTTTCATATATACTTGATCCCTACTGCTGTAATCTGTAAGCATTAGTAACCGTTGGAATGTTTGTAACAGTTTTCTTTGTCATATTTGACTGTTTAACTATTGTCATTCTCTTCACGACAATAGTACCTTTTATTTTGGATCCCTTACTAGAAGTGCTGATTTTTATTTCTCAGGTGCTGCAACGGGTCCTGATACTAGTTTTGGTGTTGCATCAGTAAGTGGCTTTAGTTTAACTCATATTTGAACTCTCTAGTTGATATCCTCATGCCTTTATTATTGTTTCTTTTTCCTGTTTATGGGTGATTCATGATGCAAGTGCACGTGCACATCCCCATGCATGTAACCCATCACTTCATGCACGGATTCATTTTCTTTGCTTTTGACTGTGTTGCATGTTCTGCTCTCACCTTTTTTGTTTCTTTGAATTCAGACGCCATCAGGGCAATCACCCTCAAGAAATTGAGCTAAGCTTCTGTAATTACTGCTCAGCACTTCAAGGCGATGATTCCTATAGCTGTTCGATGGCCTACTTTGAGCTGAAAAAAGCTCAAGTGGGTTTGTTCCTCCATTTTGTGATCTTATAATGTCCTCTTTTCCTTTGTTTGCACTTATTCTATTCTCTTTTTGTTGATATTGCCGTACGGTTGCAGTCGACTGCATTAGGAATCACCAAAGGAAGATGCAGAGAACTTTGTGCGGCAGGCTAGTGGGGTGAAGTCTCTTATTGCATGTTTGCAAAGGATTACAGCAATGCAGAAAAAGAAAGAAAATGAGTCATAGACAGAACTCAAGGAAGAAGATGAGGCTGGAAATGCCTGACTCCCCTTTTCGCAGACTTCTCAGAAGCGAAGGGAGGCTTCCTACATGGTATACCCGAGCTCCATAGCATTGAACTGATTGAACGCAAGTCATTGTAGTTTTCTTTGCCGTCCATGGTTTGATATATCTTCTAGTCCTAGCTTTTACTTGGCTTTTTTTAAGGAGTGAAAGTTTTGGAGCACAAGTATGCTCATCTGCAACTCTAGTCTGCTGTATGATAATAACAATCCACGGATTCTAAGTGCTATCTGACAGTTATTTGGGTTGATAAAAG
This sequence comes from Narthecium ossifragum, assembly GCA_963920575.1. NCBI lineage: Eukaryota > Viridiplantae > Streptophyta > Magnoliopsida > Dioscoreales > Nartheciaceae > Narthecium > Narthecium ossifragum. The sequence goes on from OY986973.1 coordinate 1,224,906, forward strand.
CCTTATTTGGCAAAGAATCTTATTGGGCGTTGGAACCGGGATGCGATCTATCAAGAATTTCTTGTTTTGGGCCGGGCCATGTTATGGTCTGGCCCCCTCAACGTTGTTGGACCAAGGAGACGTTGCTGGTAGTGGTGGCGGTGGAAAACGCATCGAAGGGTTGTGGCGGACGGTTCTCCATTCTCAAGGATGCTGCAGCTGATTTACCGGTGGCGACGGTGCCGGAGTCGGTGATGGTGGGCACAGCGATATGCCGGATTAGTTTCCAAAAATTATCTACTAACCATCTTGAGTTCGAACTCAGGCCCTTGGTTTCTGAGAGCTACCGTTGGATCGGATTTGTCACTGCATGGCATGACCTGCCTCCCGAGATCCCTCAAAGGCTCAGACCACCAATGAAAATGTACCAAGAGTTTAAGCTTGGTTTCTGAGAGCTACCGTTGGATCGGATTTGTCACTGCATGGCATGACCTGCCTCCCGAGTTCCCTCAAAGGCTCAGACCACCAATGAAAATGTACCAAGAGCTTAAGCTTGGGGTAGAAATTCCAATTTAGAAAATATGCAACGATGATAGTTAATACGATATTTTTGGAAACAAATGTGTCGAATGGCTTTAAACAATCGGATACTGAGGAGTAGCTGTTGAGCCCAATCTAGACCTTTGTATAGATTTTCAAATTTCTGAATAATATACCAAAAGTTAAATCATATTATCTTACTTGGAGTCGATTTCGTTCTGTTAGAGAGGAAATCCGACCATTGACCGGTCAAATAGTCAAAGTCAAAATCCTATTCCACACTTAAATATCAGATGATTGTAGTTGAGTTCTGCTCTTTCGAATTAACGAACCAGAGATGTCAAGTAATATGGAAATCTAGATTAGACCTAATTAAATAAGCTAATTATCAAGATTAACCTAAGAAAGGCTTTAAGTTATCTAAAATTACGGAATTAAATAAAGCATAAAGATCAACTTAAATTACTGAATCTAAGAAATGCATTTAAATCTATGGATTAACTTAATCTAAGAAAGCAGTAACTTATTCTAATGGAAAACAGTAAAGAAAGCTGTAAGAAAAGCAATAAAAAGGACTAATTAAACCTAAATTATTCTTAAAATACTCCTATGATCATGAATAACGAAAACAGTAATTAAAAGACTAATTTAATCTTACTTAAAACTAATTTAACTTAATTAAACTATGGAAAAGAAACGGACAGAAAACGAAAACGGAAAGAAATCCATTAATCTAGAACTACAAGACAGAAAGAAAAGAGGAGAAGACGATTAAAACGACTACATTATCGAAATTATACTAAGAAAGCAATAAAAGACGCCATTAATCAAACTGAAAGCTTTATTAATCAACTTACAGGTACAAAAGAAACGAAAGCCATGCTTAAGAGCAGGTTACAGGTTGTCGCCGGGGGGGGTTTACAGTGGAGAAGAGAAGCTATTTATACTAAGGTACTGAATAACTGCTCCCGCCTTGAGAGTTGATGGCGTGGAAAGAGGAGATCGTGTGCGAACTGCTCCGTAACAGCTTCTCCCACGTCTGTGTCTGGTTTGGAGAGTACACGTGGTCAATTCTCGTTCATTGCATACGTCATGATTACGCTGGCTTACTTATCGTTTCTTGTCCACGTCATACCTGCATGTGTTTTTTAACCATATTTGGCACACGTGTTAATTGCTTTTGGACGATAAAATTGAGTAACATGTCCAATTGTGACTTTTGGGCGATGATCGTCCATAATCCTTTAAATGATGGTGCCATATGGACGATATCGTCCATTTGGTTAAAATTCTATCGTCCATTTTGGTCGATAGATTCCATCGTTTCATTTGATCGATATTTTATCGTCCATTTGGTCGATAGACTCTATCGTTCATTTGGTCGATATGTTTCATCTGGTCGATAAGATTATGTAGTTATCGTCCATTTAGTAATTGCTTTTTGCTTACGTGTCCGTCATTTATGAGTTAGTCATTATTTTGGCTAACACGTTCCCAAACAGGTCGTTAGTCCAATCATATTAGGAAATTTTTTAAAATAATATTATTTTAATAAAATATTATTAAAATATGCCTCTGAAGAAAATATTGATGAAAGTATGCCTGGTTTGGCCACGTCAGCGACACGCTGGCATGGCCTTTCATTTTTTTAATCCTGCCATTAAAGACATAAATTCACCAAATGCCATATTATTTGGAGGGTTATTGTTGACTTCGATACCAATTTTCACCAAGAACAATTGTATACTTGGAATGACTGGATAGAGGCTAAGAATGCCACTAATATCACTATCATCCTTTATTTCTACACCGCAATACATGCTTTCTCCCATTGGATATCTACAAGTTATGCGAATGTCGAAATAGTTTGGATTCTATCCAGTTAAATCAAACATTAAAGCCTTTAAATCCGCATAACTTGCATTTTTTCGTATCCTACTTGGTTTGATTCGGCCACCTATGTACTCAATATCACCCGCATTACCATTTAATTCCACATTTCCGTCCATCCGACACAATAGTGGAACAATGCCATTATCCATCACTATAAATAACACAAATATGATGACAATTATGAGTCGATTAGAAAGAAATTACAAGTTAATAGTAAAAATTTCTATGGAAAACATGTTTCATATAATCTAATTGAATTAATACTAGAAATTTATCAACAATGCCACTACCCAAATCATCATACCAGCATGATTAAAAAATGAATTTTTGAATAAAAAATAGGCATGCTATAAAAAACCCCTAATTTGACTATATAAACACTAAATCTCACACAACAACAACAACAACAAGAACTAAAATTTCAAGATAAAAACTTACTGGAAAGTAAGATAGAGAATGGCCAAAGGATCTTGAAGGATTTGGCCGGAAGATCACCGGAAAATTTCAAGATTGAACTCCTTTTGAAGGAGTGGATGGACGGGGGGAAGGAGGAGGGGAGCCGCGGGGCCGCGCGCGGAGCGCCGAGCAGATGCGTCGGGGAGCGCCGGAAAGAGGAGAAGGAGGAGAGCCCGGGTGGGAGGTCGGGTGGGGAAAGAGAAGAGACCGGCTGAGGAAAGGAGAAGGGCCCGCGGCCGCGGGGTTGATGACGACGGAAGACATAATTTGGAGTTACGTCTTTATTAATATAGACGTAACTAGGAACCATTCTTATCCGCCCGCCCTTGGCTTCCTGAGGTGTTAATGTAGACGTATTTAATGGCAGGATTAAAAAAATGAAAGGCCACGCTAGCGTGGCGCTGACGTGGCCAAACCAGGCATACTTTCATCAATATTTTCTTCAGAGACATATTTTAATAATATTTTATTAAAATAATATTATTTTTTAAAAAATTTCCATCATATTATCTTACTTCCCGGAACGTGTGGTCGATGGTTTTTGGGAGGAGATGAGGACTTCTGTAGCGTGGAGGGCTGGAGGCGCTGCCGGGAGGTGCTTTTCTCCTCTTCCAAATCTGATCTCTGGCGTGCTTGGAAGGCGAAGTTGGCCTTATGGGCTATGGCTGCTATGGAAAAATAGAAGCAGGGTATGTTTTTTGATGCTGCTGGGCAGCAGGGTGAAGTGGTGGCGTGATCTGTTATCTGGCTCTCCAGAGATTGGGACCTGCGACGTCGCACATGGAGGCAGGAGAGCACGAAGGAGACAGGTTTCTTCTCCGTGAGGACTGATGCCTCGTTTCGGGAGGGTTGCGCGGGGTTCGCGGCGGTCTGCTGGAATGATTCCGGTGAGCGTGAATGGGTCCTTGTGGAGAGCGGAGAGGGCGGTAAGTGTGCAGGATGCTGAGTTATCTGCATTAGAGCGAGCGCTGGTCATGGCCCATGGGAAAGGTATGGGCAAGGTGATATTGGAGTCAGATGCAAAGGACTTGGTGGACTGCATTGGGGGGGGAGGGGGGTCGCCGCAGATGGCCTCAGCCATTGCAACATCGTCTTCAAAAGTTCTGCTGGAGAGCTGCGCAGTTCCGGGAGCTATATGTACGGTTCTTGCCGCGGGAGGCTAATGAGGAAGTGGATCGCCTGGCAAGGTTTTGCAGGGGAGTGTGGAGGAGGCCCTGTTTGGTGCCGTGGCCAGCCCACTGACACTGAGGTTGGGTGCTGAGAGTATTCCTAACAAATTCTTTATTTATACGGATAATTGGCTAAAAAACCATGTTACTCAAACTTTATTGCTTAAAAAACCCGTTCATAAGTTTTAAGCCGAAAACCCCACAAAGGGTTTAGTTACGTTGTTCCGCGGTTCGCGATAAAATCGCGTTCGCTGTGGTCGCCATGTGGTCCATATTATCTTCTCTCCTAGCCACAATATCAGAGTACGCTGTTCTCAAAGAAAAGTAGCAAAAGTTCTGACGTGAGATTGTGAGAAGCTTGCTCTACTCATCTCTCATGTGGTCCATATTATCTTCTCTCCTACACACATACACATATCTCCCCTATCTTATCTCTCCACTGCACATACAGCACGAATCACTGTGTCTCTGACCCACACCTTGATCTCCTCCCTTAACCCTCCCACATGCTCACATGTCCTTCCCATGTTCACAACGTGACAGAATCTAAGAAAGTAAAAAAAAAGATGAAAAAAAGAATCTGATTAGATTTTTATTGATACCCATGAGATTTTCCTGTTTTTTTTTTTGCGTGTCAATTCTTCCAAGAAAAAAAACAGAGCCAGAATATGTTTTTTTTATTTTATTTTTTTATAGTTTTATGTATTCCCTTTATTTTGTGGACTGGTTGAGCCCAGAGGCTAATCAGAAATGCAACAGGGTCACAACAACCATGGCTGTTAACCAAATCCGACCAATCACCTCACATCTTGTTAATATGGTGGATTTGATAAGGCTCAAGTTGATGCAACAAATATCTGGTGCATATACTTGTGAAATCTTCTTGTATTTATGTTAATACTTAGTATACTTGTTGTTATTGAAAATATGTTTTTATATGCATATAGGAGATATGCTTGCAAAAAATGGAATTCAGTCATATGTCCTGAATATGAACGGAGGATTTCTCAAGCTTTTGATGAAGCAAGGACTTGGTTTGTCAATAAGTCTACTCCTACAATATTTGAGGTTAATTCGATTCCTTCAGCTTCAGTTAATTTGGCAAATTGGACATGTTCATGTCGACAATGGCAGTTAAATGGTCTTCCATGTTCGCATGCCATAGCATGTATCCTACATATTGAAGGAGATCTGAATTTATTTGTGGATGGTTATCTTCACACATCGACATACGCACAATGTTACTCATTTCCAATTTTTCCAATTCCAATAATTTACAAGCCAGACAATGTCTCAAAAGAAGAAGCCATCCTCCCTCCCTTATCTAGGAGGCCTCCAGGCAGGCCAAAGAAGAAGAGGATCAGATCTAAGGGTGAGCCAGTGAAAAGCATTAGATGTGGGTGGTGTGGTCGTAAGGGGCATCATAACAGAAAAACTTGTAGTAAACCATTGATTTAAAATTCTTAGATTTATTTTTAAATTGGAAATAGTTGGCTGATTTTATCAGGAACATTGTTTTGATATTGCTGCAAATTTGAATGCAATTGTTGCCTGTATTGTTATTTGTGCACAATTTGTAAACTTTTGAGTGTTAGATGTTTAATGCAGAAAGAGAAATCTGAAGCATTCAATTTTTAATGCTTTCCAATGAGAGAAAACTCAATCAAATGAGAGAAAACTCAGTCCAATGAGAGAAAACCCAATCCAATGAGAGAAAACTCAGTCCATTGAGAGAAAACTCAATCCAATGAGAGAAAACTCAATCATATGAGAGAAAACTCAGTCCAATGAGAGAAAACCCAGTCCAATGAGAGAAAACCCAGTCCAATGAGAGGAAACCCATTCTAATGAGGGAAAACTCATTCTAATGAGAGAAAACCCAGTCCAATGAGAGAAAACTCAGTTGATTGAGAGAAAACTCATTTCATTGAGAGAAAACCCAGTTCATTGAGAGAAAACCCATTTCATTGAGAGAAAACCCAATCCAATGAGAGAAAACCCAGTCCAATGAGAGAAAACCCATTTCATTGAGAGAAAACCCAGTCCATTGAGAGAAAACCCATTCCAATAAGAGAAAACTCTATCTTTTGAGAGAAAACCCATTACATTGAGAGAAAACCCATTCAGTTGAGAGAAAACCCATTATATTGAGAGAAAACCCATTCAGTTGAGAGAAAACTCTATCTATTGAGAGAAAACCCGTTTCATTGAGAGAAAACTCATTCAGTTGAGAGAAAACTCTATCTATTACATTGAGATAAAACCAGAGAAAACCCATGACATTGAGAGAAAACCCATTCAGTTGAGAGAAAACTATATCTATTACATTGAGAGAAAACCCATGACATTGAGAGAAAACCCATTCACTTGAGAGAAAACTCCATCTATTACATTGAGAGGAAACCCATGACATTAAAAGATTAAAAAATTAAAAAAAAATTAAAAGAAGAATGAGGTCACGCTCAATGAGGTCACGCTACATGACCTCATTATATATAATCCCTCTCAGAAAGAATCGAATTTACGTTAGAACCATGAAAACTTTGATTATTATTATATAACTCCTTTAGTTACTTAAAAATGTAATTTATCGTCAAAAATTTATTGCCAACGGAAAAGGAGAAAGAAAACATAAAAATGGACAACATACAAGTTTACAGTGCTTTGGACATTGTAAAAAAAATTATTGTCAATGGAAAATGAGACAGATTTCCATATATACTTTTCAGCGGAACGGTCATCAGAGACCTTTTCTCTGGCAAGTTAAGTCGGCTAGAAATTAAACCTATCAGCCCATTGGGCCAACATTAGTAATGAATGAGTAATATTGGAGAAAGGACTAAAACTCATCCTTAGCAGGAGGCACAGATGGAGATGGTGACGTAGCTCCACAGGAGCCCAAGCTGCTCAAGCTTTCCAGCCACACCTCATCGGCGTTAGTAGAATCAGAGTCGTCGTTACGGTACCTAACAAATACCGCATGAGTAGCTTAAGAAAAACATGTTAAAAGCTGTTTGGGGTTTTCACCCCAAAAACAGTCTGCTATGTTTTATTGCCCCCATAAGTCTTACTTATGGGGGTTTGGCCGATTCCCCCTTATTTATATATCTATTTTAGACTGATTTGATGTCATTTTACAATACATGAATCATTTTTTACCTTATTCATTCAACATTTTTCCTATGTTGATTCCCTATGATGTTAAAGGTTTTAAGATATAAACATGTTTAGTGGATAGGTAACATATTTCCATTCCTAATAAATTCCCTATCATACCCCATATTCCTAAATTTAGGAAATATGATTAAAAAACATCACCCAAGAGATTTCCTATCCCCAAACTCATTTCCTATCTCATTTCCTAAATTTAAACATATTTTTTATATTTAGGGAATGAGATCAGTTTTAGAGAATGGGATAGAAAATGAGTTTAGAGATATGGAATCTGTTGAGTGATTTTTTTTACTCATATTCCCTAAATTCAGGGACATGGAATGATATAAGGAATCTCTTGGGAATAATATAGGAAATCTCTTGGGAATGTTCTAAGAGCACCCATCTCTTCCATCAAACCCATCTCTTCCCTATTATAGGGTATGAGATTTGGGGAAATGGCAAAAAAAAGTCCGCATCAGCCTCCCTATCTTTACCCTAAAATAGGGAAGAGCTACAACGCTCCCCTACATGTGGGGGCATTGTTTACCTCCATATTCTTTATTTGATTATAAACATGTGAAAGTGGGTCTTTTATTTGAGAAATAAAACCCCTATCTCTCTCTCTCTCTCTCTCTCTTAACATATCTCTAATTATATTAATAATGTAATATAATATTAATTACTATGATATTAATATTATATATTTTTTGTTTTCTAATATATACTATTTGTTTTCTAGCATATCTCTAATTAAATTAATTACTATCTCAAAATTATATATTATTTGTTTTCTAATATATTAAAGTATAAATATATCATAAAATATTAATGATGTAATATAATATTAACTAGGTGGTGGGCGCGTGCCACCTGGCATGGCTAACTGCCCGCCCCCACTATCTCTATAATAGCTTACGCCACATCAGTCCACTATCCTCTTTTTTTCTTTATTTAATTATAATTTTATGCCACGTGTATGCCACGTGTATACAAGTTTATGACTCAGATGATGAGTCATAAAAGTAACTGTCATTCTATCTTATAAGGTAAATTACTATGATTATATGACTACCAAATAATAAATGAATAATAGAATAAGAAAAGAAGATTGGGAAATGAGTATTTTAGTGATATAGGGAATGGTTTAGGGAAGCTGATGTAGAGTGTTGTAAATAAGGAAGCTGTAAAATAGAAAAGTAATATATATTGAAATACTTTAGGGATGATAAGGAAGCTCATATCTACCCTTTCACCCTAAAATATTCTAATATATATTACTTCCCTATTTTACGGCTTCCCTATTCATAACACCATACATCAGCTTCCCTAAATCATTACCTACATCACTAAAATACTCAGTATCTGATTACTATAAATAAATATATTATACCATTAATCATTGAGTTACATTTATATTAAAATACATTATAAAATAAATAATTAGCTTTTATGTCAATATTTTTCTATTAATTAAATGCTTGAAAATCCATATGTCAATATATATTACTTTTATGACATCATCACATGTTATTTGGTGGTAATGGATCAGCTGGTATTTTAAACAGTGCTCCCCCCACATGTGCTAGGCGAAACGGTTCGAGTTTACTAGACCCGGTTGGATCTAAACTCCGAATCAAACCACAGCTATATGTTTACGAAAAGGCCCTCATTTGAAAACAAGAAACGAGATCTTTTAAAGGGCATCTCCGTCATCTAAAACCTAATCATCCGAAGTTCCCAAAACACCCTAAACCAAGAACCCCATCCAAAGCCAAAGAACCTTTGCTCGATTTGTCATTTGTGAAAGTTTTCAGGATAATATCGGAATATTTTCGGAGCTTTTCGAATTCCCGTTGGTTTTATTAATCGGAGATGCGTATGCAGCGGGTTCTTTTTCCAGGCGCAGGCCAATCCCCGCCGCGTCCGCCAAGTCCAAACCCCTACCCCGTCTGGCGCTCCGACGCGCCGGAGAACCTAGGATCAGGTCTGCCAACGGTGCCGGAGGAGGCGGAGCAGGGCGAGTTCACGCGGGGGCGTCCGAGAAACCGATCGGTGAGAGGAAAGAAGGGGTCCGCGCGCAAGGGTTCGCCGTGCCCTGGTGACGAGGGGGATTGCGAATTGGAAACCGTTCAGGAAAAGGGGAGATTCGTCAGGTTTGATAGTCAGCCGCCGGCGAAAGGAGGGAAGAAGAAGGATAAAAAGAAGGGGGCCGAGGAGATGGCGTTCCAGTTCACGCCGCAAGCGGCTCCACAGCAGCAGCAGCAGTTTTTTTCGCAGGGGAGTCCGTTCCAACAGGGGTTCCAGTTTCCGGCTGCTCCTCAGCAGCAGCAGCAGCAGCAGCAGCAACAACAACAGTTCCAGTTCTCTCAACAGCAGCAGCAGCAGCCACAGCAGCAGTTTCAATTCCATCAGCAGGTGGCGCCGCCGCAGGCGTTGGCGGCGGCTCCTCAGCAGCCTTCGTATCTTTTCACAGTGGATAAGTCGCCCGCCGGGTATAATACGAAGTGGGAGGAGCTACACCCCGACTCCCAGAAGTTGCTTCTCCAAGTCGAGTGGGTTTCTTTGCTACATTGATCGCTTCTTGCTCTTTGTTCTATTTGTTACTGTTAAAGCTCGAGAATCGTGCGAGAAAGATGCTTTCTTGATTTCTTTTCCTGTCGGCGTCATTTCCATTGGCTCTGGCAGTGTTTTCAAACTGCATAGTGTTAGTTCGCATTACTGATCTTTGTTGGCGTCTCTCTCGTTGGGGTTTTAGGTTAAAGTTTGATCGCGAGAGGATTGTTCTTGGATATCTTTTCTTCTATTTGTCACCCTTTCTTCGTGATTTCTTTAGTTTCTGTGGTTCTTATATCTTTCTCTTCCTCATACGTTACCATCTTGAAATAAAATCTTTTTTTGCCCTTTTGTGCCCCAAAGTTTGCTAGTTTTACTTCTTGAGGCTAACATGAAATTACGTTTCAATCTGTATGATTGTCTAATCTTCCGTGGATTTTTTTACTGGGAATTATAAACCTTCTTTCTCGATTCTTACCTGCGACCCAAATGTAGGGAGCGGATTCAGGAGTACAGGGATGAAAGCCAGAGGTTGGATCAATGTAGTCGGCTGTATGATTCATCTGTATCTAATGATAGCTTCGAGCATGAGGCTAGTCACATTGTTCAGGTTTGGCTCGGACATCTTAATTTCCCTTTTTAATATGTGTGTGATCCCTGTAGTAGATTCTATTGTCTTGAACTTTATTTGTTTGTGATAATATAGGTATTCCAGTGTGAACATGTTCTATGCTGCAATTTGTTAGTTTTCCATTCTCTTATATACTTTGAAAACTGGTCTAGTGAAAAAATAGCTTGTATAATTCTTGTAGATAAGCCAGCCACTAGACAAGTAGTATGAACTCGAATTCCCTGAACTGAAGAAGGAATAAAATAGATGTTTCAGATTCATCCACTTAACTGGACTCAAGAAACTAGTGAAATGCTGAATCAGTCAAAAAGATCAAGCATGCCTCTCCGTGTATCCATGTCTGAGTAGCATTATTCTAATGGATAAAGGAAAATCGTGATGAATGATCTGGGTCTATGTTAATTAATGGCCTCAGGTTGACAGTGGAGATGAATGTTTCATACTTTTGTGTGTACAAAAAGCGGAAGATCTTACTCCCTTTGATCTTTCTCTTATTGTGGAAGCCACTGCTATTTCGTCTTTGTTTCAGTATCTCCTTTCATAATAAGCTCCTTCATCCAAACTGTAACTAGCAAATTCAACATCTGGCGACAGCTTTTGCATCTTTAATATATAGAGCACAGATTCTGGGAGCTTAAAGTCAGATTAATTCCGATAAGGTGGATTGGACTTTGACACCTGAGTGGTTTGGATGAAACTTTTCAGTGGTCAAAATGCATTTTTTTTTGTAAATTGATCAATTTTACCAGATTTTCTTTATGCTAACTATGCACTTTAGCCATCCTGTTTATATCTACTGTGAGCTATATTCATCTGTCTTTCACATTCTAGTTGTATAAGAGCATCTTCAATCTACTGTGCAGCACAACAAATTCTTTGGAGAATCTTGATTTGTGCTCTGGTCTCTTTGAGATGAAATTCTAGTTCGGTGCCCAACCTAAGTGGCCAATTTTGCTTTTAGTGGATCTGTTCTAATTTCTTCTATTCTTGACAACAATATCAAAACCGGATTTGCTCGTATGCTCAATAAGCCAAAAACAGCATACAAAGTTTGTGCCTAATTATAAAGGTTTTTAGTATGTGGAATGAGTAAAGCGTGATTTTTCATTGCTAAGGACGTGCAGTAATACAATGGTACTTAACAGTGGAAGTATGACTGTTGAAGCTGCTTTATTGTGAAATACAATGGAAGGCTGACATTGAAGAATGAGAATTTTGAGTTCACATCTTGAGTACTTTTGAATGTTTTTGGGGAGCACCTCTAGAAGCATACTCATATAACATGGATATTGGGATGTTGGTCTCGTTTAAGAGTGCCCACAAGGTTGAGGCGAGCTTTTTATGGTTTCATATGGTACTGTCGGTATCAAAGAACATTCTTCCTCTTTCTGTTTTTTTGGGTGCTTCTTATTCTTTAGTTGGAAGAGTGAGCAGTGGCTAAATCCTTATTTGGGTGAAGTTTTCTTACCATAGCTTGCCATCATGACCATATGCAATCTGTTTCTTCATTGAGAATAGAACCTGATGGGATTGCTTGGTTAATCTTTTGGACATGGTTGAGAACTGCAAATTTCACTATTTAGTGTTGATTGCCAAGCACTCTAAGATCTCCTTTGTTGAAGAAGGGAGCATTAATTGGACTAGATGCTGGGTTCCAGAATGATACTGGGAAAGTGGTTTATTGATTGCTGATCGCTATTGATGTTAACTTTGCTAGTTCTATTAATCTGATAAAAGTCGATGCAATGACGCCTTATCAGCCTTATAGGCTGGACATCTTTGTATTAGATTAGTTGGTATTTAATTTTTTGTATGTATTGACTTTGGCAATGTTGGACGATCTATAGGAACTTGGAGGTATCAGTACCACAATGGAGAGGGAGAGGCAATCAGTGCAACTGCTGATAGCTGAGGTGAACAGCATAATGTGGAACACTGAAATAGCTGTGCGTTCATACATGATGCTGAGGCCTAGGTTTCTTCGTTCAAATGTTGCTGCCACTACAAATATCAGTGCTTCAACTCAAGCAACAGGGGCTCTGGTAGCTTGTAACCCTGCATTTCAACCACCGACTGGCTTCACAGCACCAGTTTATGACTTCTATGCAGGGCTTCCAAAGAGACCATCTGCATTCATGCAGCAAACAGTTAGCAGGTTTGAAAAGTATCTCATTGAGTGTTGCCAAAGGGTTGAAGAACTAGAACAGCTGGTACATTTGGAGAATGAAAAAATGTCGTCAAGATCTGGGCTGGAAACGATACAATCCCTGCCAAAAACAATGTCAAATGTGCATGATTTCTTCATTTATCTCGCTGCAAAGGTACATCTGAATTTCTTTTTGTCAACCTCTAGCTCCCAGTAGCCAAACATAAGCTCAATTGTGGTTGGATACTTCAATTTACAATCTGCATTCCTTACTCTAAGATTCCGTCTAATGTGCGTTGTAATCACTAAATGTATTTTGGTTATATCGGTTCATTAAATCATATATCATTCATTAATATTGGCTTCCTTTCTTCTTCAGATTGTGATGAATGCTGAGTTGTCGGCTTTATGGCTATAAGCACCCATTTCTTTTCAAGTGTTCATGAAATGCGATGTAGATATGCAGCAGAATGTGTTAGACGGAAATGTTTCCAGCCTTTTGGCCATTTCGCTTCCCAATTATATTTCCCTTCCTGATATTGATGTTCTGGTTTGGTTTCAATGATCCTATCCCCTCCATGGCTGTGTCTCTGTCTCCCTTCATCTGCTCGATCCCTTCATTCAAGATTATTGGTTTTCGTATATATTTAGCAACACAAATCATGTATTTGATCATTAATCGGATTCTCATATTGACGGATTCCAACCCAACTGAATTTCTCACCACATTGCAAATGTTTCTTTTTGCCACTGCTGTCAGCCTCAAGTTGCACACTTAGCTTTCTTAGGACTATGATCTTCATTTTCATGACAACAAATTTCATCCATAAATTTATTGCAGGCAGAGAACCTTCATCAGTATATCGAGTCTATGAAAGCTGCATATCTCGCAGATCTGCGGCGTCGAGGTGATGAGGGCGACCCGTTTCTCGAGGCTGACAGGCGTGAAAGTGCCAAACAGGAAGCTGCTGCCAGAAGGGTTCACCCAACTCTGCATTTACCTGCAATCCCTGCACAACCATTGACTCAAGTTGCTGGTCTGTTTCCCAGCTCAGCAACGCCTGTTTCAAGTGCTCCACGACATCCTGGTGGGAGCTCAGCAGCTTCTTCCACCGGTGGATTTTCAATTTTTAGCTCCCCTTCGTCTTCTAGTGCTGCTGCTGCTGCCTCTACTGCTTCTCCCCTCTTTTCAACTCCAACAGCATCTGCTCCTTCATCTGGTCTTTTTGGTGCCTTTGGTTTCACAACAACGCCTTTTGGGACTGCTTCAACATCTGCCTTTGGGTCTGCTCAGACACCCTCACTTTTTGGAGCGAGTACCCCATCCTTTGTCTCTACCCCTGCTGCTGCTACAGGTTCTTCACTTTTCTCGACACCAAACCTTGCCTCAGGTATAAAGCTGATTTTTCTCATTTTTGTTGCAAAGTTAGTGACTTTCATTTTGGGTTCCTGACTAGAAGTGGCTGTTTTTAATGCTCCCAGTCCCAGGTGCTGCAATGGGTTCTGGTGCTAGTTTTGGTGCTGCAGCTGTAAGTAGTTAAGTTGAATTCTTATTTAAATTCTCTTGTTGATGAACTCTGGTTTGTGCTTTTTTTGTGTCTGTGTGATTCGGTTTCTTGTTCTGATTCATTTGCTTTACTTTTTATTATATACTCCATACTCTGCTCTCACTTTTTTCTTTTAATTTCAGAGGTCATCAAGGCCGAAATCTCGTGCAACCAGGCGTTAAATCAACCTATGAAGTTGAACAACTAACATTTTGTAATTAGACTCCACTATGCAATAGCAGGGCATTGCAGCGTCTTCTTCATCATGATAATTATTGTACCGATTAGATATGCTGCAATTTCTTCATAGCGGATTCTTCTTTTGTTCTTCCCTCCATTTTCCCTGATGTTTTTTTGACATCAATAATGCATGTAACTCGAGCCATTCTAGAATCAAGCCCATCTATTGTTTTCCTGGAATTTGTAGCGTTTGATGGCATCACACATTGTGTATGTGGTAACCAATGCCAAGTTTTGTGCAAGTATATGTTGAGACTGGAATTCTACTCCTTGTCTGCAAATCTTCATCTATATTCCAAAATAGTATATGAGATGGGCTGGGCCCAGTCCTTGTTCTTGACATGGGAATGGAGAAAGTTCCATGGTACACTGCTATTGACTCGGTGGACAAACCTGCATCTGCCTGGGTTTGGCTGATGAACATACTACCTGGTACTTGTTGCTTTCCTAAAAGATTGCTGTGTTGTATAAATAAAAACAGTGCAAAAGAAAGAAGCACGTTAGGTCTTATTTGGTACTTATCCTTAAACATCTTTTTTTATTTTAAATAATCATTATCCATTTATTATCCTTTCATTTATCATTATACTTCTACTTTTTTTATTTTAAGTATTTATTTTTTATTTTTTCTAACCTTAAAATCCGTCTTATGGGCAATTGATGTCACCACTCTTGAAAAACTAATCATGGCAATTTTTTTATTACTGTTTTTGTGAATATGATTTGGATTGAACAAGTGAGAGCGAGCCGGGCAGTTATAATCTTGCATGGTCATCGAAAAATGTTTTATTGAATTTAATAATTGAGTTTTTGATTCTGTAGATCTCTCTCTATCCTATCTACCCCGTTCATAGCACCCTGTTTGGCGAGGTCGTTAGATAGCCTCATTAGCTCTCCACCCGGATTTGATATCATGGGGCCCACCTCAAATCCCCTCTCAACCTTCGTTGGCCAACGAGCGTTGGCCTTCACCCAGATTTGAACTCAAGTCGCCAAACAGGTTAGGGGTGAGCAAAATCGAATCGAATTTTTAGAATCGAACCGAACCGAACAATTTGGTTCGGTTTTTCGATATATTCGGTTTGGTTCGGTTTTTTTTTTAGTCAAAAATTCGGTATTCGGTTCGGCTTCGATTTTTATTTTTAAAATTCGGTAAATACCGAAATACCGAAATTTTTAGAATTATATATCTTATTTCGGTTCGGTTTTATATTATAAGTAAAAAAAATTACGAATTATTTTCGGTTTTTTCGATTCGGTTTTTTCATGAATTCGGTTCGGTTTTTAAATTAGTGTACCGAATTAATTCGGTTCGGTTCGATTTTATGCCCTAATTCGATTCGGTTCGGTTTTTTAAATCATGGAATTTCGATATTTCGGTTCGGTATTTACCGAATTCTCACCCTTATCCGTTCACGTGGCTATATAAATCTTTTGAAACCCATGCTCTATTCATTATTTATAGGGACGGCAACGGGGGGCCGCCCCCCATCCCCATCACTCAACTACGATAAAAAAAAAACTATCATCTTAAAAAGCAATTCAAAGAAAACTTGTTTCAATAAACGGTTCAAATGTAAATTATATCTAAGAACAACTCAGCAAATATAAATTAGAGGTAATGATATTTTGATACTTTATAGTTTATGATAATGATAATCTACTACCATGTATTTTTTAAATATAATTTACTACCTTATATTTTAGGTGACCGCGTGATTTACTACCATAATCCCATACGACATTAGTCCATGTTCACAATGTTTACACGTGACGGCAAGTGACGAGGAGAGAGAGAGGTGGTGCTCGTCGGCGTCCCGGGGACCTCGTCGGCATCACACATTGTGTATGTGGTGGTAACCAATGCCAAGTTTTGTGCAAGTATGTCTTGAAACTGGAATTCTACTCCTTGTCTGCAAATTTTCATCTATATTCCAAAATAGTGTATGAAATGGGTTGGGCCCAGTCCTTGTTCTTGACATGGGAATGGAGATAGTTCCATGGTACACTGCTATTGACTCGGTGGACAAACCCTGCATCTGCCTGGGTTTGGCTGATGCACATACTACCTGGTACTTGTTTGTCTTCGACGTTCACATTTTTGTTGTTTTCCTAAGATTGTTGTGTTTTTTTTTTAAGTCACATGATTGACACTTATAATTTACACCACTATCAACTACAAGGACAATGAGTTACAATCAACAAACCTGACTTATAAGACCCCATCCAACATGGCCGAACCCTCATCCTTAACCCAGTCAAAGATGGTGTCATGGAGATGACACCATCGAGCCATAACATCAGCTTGAGCAACACAACTCCAAAGAACATGTAGAAACAATACAAACTCAAATCGAAGAACCAGCAACCAAGCAATACAAACTCGAACCAAACCCGGCCCAGACCCAAACCCGCGCCCCCATCCCTGCTCTTCACATCGAGATTTAGTAATTAGTATATTTCTTGGAACTGCTGTTTAAATGCCTATATACAACAAATCTATCATGGATAGATTCAACTACGAAAACTCCTCCCCAGCCTTTCGGGCTCAATTATTCAAAATAAAACTCGGAAACTCTGAAAACACATGCCAAAAAGAAGAGAGAAAGCTTTGGAATTACACTGGCTACTCATCATGTTTCTATATCCTTTGTACATGTACTATATATCGTACCACTAAAAGATAGCGAATCTTTATTAATAGCCTCGTTTAATATGTCAAACATCCTTGTCTTCTCTACGTATTGGCTCACGGAATCAACCCCACAACATTGCTGCATGTGTAGGTAACCTTTGAATTTAAAGAACACGTAGATAATAGCAAATAAGACGCCAAGCTTCTCTTACGTATGTGCTTACGTCACACATCCACCCCTCTTGGAGTCAAGTCAAATGGCAACAATCATCCATTGGAGTCTAGTGACTACTCCTATTATTTGCTCCCCAATAGGATAAATGGGTTCTATTTTGTTGGATATTTTTATTGCTTCAATACTATCTGGAAATAAAAAAAAAGGTTATGAAATCGTTTTATCCTCAGAGGAGGGCCCATTAGCTTGATAAGTGTAGCAAAGTAAGTGGCGGCCCATCAAAAAGGTGGTTGATGGCATGCATTGAACGCGGAAACGGCCGGGAAGGTTCACCTCACCTCTCAACCAATAATGGTCAAAGTCCACGGAACTTTGGTGCATGATTTCATGTGTCAAATTACAAAAGCCCCTAAGATTGAGATTGATTAGCCTGAAACACCCCCCAAGTTTTTTTTAAAATTTGGCATCATAGTCTTCTGTTCTGTCTCTTGGATTGGGAGGGACGATCATGCCCTCAAAAGTTTCTTGCAATTTTATTTGGCAATAGAAAGATCAAATGGGCATTTCAATTCGTTTGTGTTATAGAGGTCAGCTCTAGCATAATATTGGCTTGGCTGTTTTCCAATCGAGCACAATACAAAAATTAAACCATTTACTTGATATATGCCAATACTAGATTATATCGAGTCATATCTGGTTAAGAAAAATCGCAATGTATTGCATTGGAATTCGGAAATGAGCACTGATTTGTATATTACACATGCTCTCGAATCGGTAGGTATGTACCGATCGGTTGATATAGTCCATCGGTATTGTTCTACCAATGGACCAATCTACCATCAGTATATATCGATCGATTGAATATGTCGATGATCGAATTAGTAGGTATATTCTGATTGGTTAATCTATTTTATTGATTTTAAATACATAGCGATTAGAGGACATGTGCATGCCACGTGATCATATACACAAAATCTTTTTTCTTTAAGATTACATCATTTCTTGACATTTGGTTGGAGATGTAGACGAGTAATCAACCTTATAAGGAGTAAAAGCAGTTACAACCGTTTACCTCATATTAGTTTATTTACATGTATATTTTTCTAAGTTAATTTTGTATATTTTTATCATATTCCCTAGGTTAGTTTTAAATATATATCATTATAATCATAAATCAGGAGATTAGTTTTAAATATACTTAGCCGTGCCAGGTGGCACGGCCCATCATCTAGTTTCTTAGATATGGAAGGAAAAAAGTGAATAGATATGTCATTATTGTGGATTTATTGTCTAAATAAAAAATGAAAAAACTAATCTATTACCTACAATATAAAAAAATGAATAAATATGTCATTATTGGAGATAAAATCAACCATCTTTATTTATGTTTGTGAACATAATCCTTGTCTGTAATTCTAAAAATTAGTTGGGACCTTCTCTTTACTCCAAAATCAATTTTTTATTTATAAAACAAGACTAATTTAAAACTCTTATGCATCGTTTTGTACGGGAATAAGTTTCGGGAATAACCCTTAACCCGGGTTAAGGGGGAGAATATTCCTGAAATATTTCCAAATCCACTACTTATTCCACCCCTTAACCCCAAACACCCTTTCCCTTATTCCAAGTAATCATTACAAAGTTATTCTCATTTTTCAATCTATTTTTTCCTTATTTCAATTAATCATTACAAAGTCATTCCCAAAACCTGAAATAAAGTCCCTTGACTCGGAATAAAGTTAACCATGTACCAAACAAGGCCTTAAAATTTAATTAAAACTATAAAAAGTAAGCAATACACGTCAAAAATGAAAGTGGTACTCTCGTAAATACCTCCGAAATCACGGGGCTAATAGTTTTCTCCTCGATAGGTACGTAAAGGCGAACACCTCGCCTCTCTCTCGCCCAAACCCCTTCGCCTCTCCAGCACCCGGTCGTCGTCTCCCCGAGCTCTCTCTCGTCTCCTCTCCTCCGAGAGAAGCTCGGGAAGCAAACCCTAACCCAAATCCTCCCATAGCCCCAACCTTCCTCATCCCCGGCGCTATTCAAGCCCTTGATCTCCGCTAACTCCCGCGATCCCCTTTCTCGGCCGCCGCCTACGACCTATCTGTTGGCGAGATGGCCTCCCTTCTTTGATACCGGGCCCGGTCTTCCCCTCGTTATCGTCCAAAGCGCCAGTGTTTCGCGCAGCCCGCCGGGTTCTTCACGTCGCGGCTATGGCGATCAGGATCACCGTCTCGTACTCGGGCTACGTCGCCCAGACCTTCGCTTCTTCCGTCGGTCTCCGCTGCTCCGGCGGGTGCCGATTCTTCCACGAGTCTGCCCGTGCCCGTCCTCTCTTTCAGCGTTCTTTGGATGTAGACCCCTCGGCCGCCTTCGGCGCCCGATCGAAGGCCCCTCCTTGGTCGTCTAACAAATCGGTTCCCCACTTCTCCACCGCCACCTCCTCGGCACAGAAAAACTGTAGATCGTCGACTACGGTGGCGATTCTATCAGTTTTAGCGTCCTCCGGTTCTGGAACGGTGGCGACGGCAGGGGCGGGGGTCTTGGGGATCTCCTCATCGATGGCGATGGGGTTTAAGCCCTCTTCATTGATCCCCTTCCTGCAGTCGACTAAGTGGTTTCCCTGCAGCGAGGTTTTCGCTGGGTCGGGATCAGCTGCAATAGCAGCACCGCGAGATAAGACTAGCTCGAGTTCTGATAACAGAGGTCGAGATAAAGACGTTGTGGTGAATTCTGTGGGGAAAATGAAGAGCTTGGATAAAAAGGATGGGAGGAGTTTTTGCAGTTGCTTGTTCTCCCGATGTTTGAACTCGTGCTCAGACGATGTCAAGACTGTTTTTGCGGCTGTGACTGTGCCGTTGCTCTATAGTTCGTCCTTGGCGGAGCCAAGGTCAATCCCTTCCAGATCGATGTATCCAACATTCGATGTTGGGGATCGGATCCTTGCGGAGAAGGTAATTGAAAATTTTGACTCTTGTTCGGGTTTGAATGTTTTGATTTCAACATGAAACTTGGTTATGTATATTTTCTTCTTGGCCTTAATTGATTTTGTTGGTGCTTGAGTATGGGTGGATATTTTAGGATTGTATAGATTACTTTGATAAGTTTCTTCTCGCTCTTTGTCCTCTATTGGTGTTATTTTTTGTTTTGGTTTTTGATCTGTAATAATTGCTGTTTAAGAGTGGATTGAAATAATTCTAAGCTCAACTTTGGACTAGAATGCTAGGATATGTGTGTTGTTGTTTCTGTTCTATATCTTAAGTCATACTTCATTTTATTTCATTGATTTTTGGAATCTTTGCAAAGATTTATCATAATCCTTTTTTTTCTGACTGTAGGTTTCATATTTTTTTTGGGAGCCTAAGGTGACTGACATTGTAATTTTCAAGGCTCCTCCAATTCTTCAGGTGATAATCACTTTAAGCAAGGATCAAGCGTGATATGCTGTGATGTTTCTGTTGTTTCGTGTCCTAATTGTATGTGTTTGTGCAGGACAACGGATATAATTCCGGTGATGTCTTTGTTAAAAGGGTTGTAGCCAAGGGTGGGGACTATGTTGAGGTAAGTTTCTCAATATTAGATTCTCTCCTCCATGTTTTTCTGCAGGTGTCATTTTCTACAGTTCATTGTCAAATAGATGATTGTATCTTGTTACTCGTGATAGGTATGTGGAGGGAAATTGTTGGTTAATGGCATTACCCAGGATGAAGACTTCATCTTGGAGCCCGTTGCTTACGAAATGAACCCAGTGGTGAGTATTTTGTTTGCCTTGATTGTTACTGCAATATTCCTGTCCATTGAGTAAGAGGATTTTGATTGCTTGCAATGTGCAGAGAATAAGGTCTTCTTGTAGGTTTTTCCACAGTGTGAGAAGTGATACCATACTGTTGAGGGGTCACAAAGCATGACATTTTGTAGTAGGGCTTTAGCCATTTGAGTAGCTGTACCACACCGTTGAGGGATCATAAATATCAGAGATCCTTTCTTTACTTTGTGTGTCATTAGTTTTTACTTGAGTGAACATAATCTATACTCTCTTATAGTGTCATTTTCAACTCAGTTTGATATAAAGAAAAGGGGTGGTTTCTTAAAGTGAAAAGAAATATTATACATAACCATATGGATCAATTACTTATTTCCTTATGTCATGCTGTTAACTATGCCGTTTGAATGAGAAGCTCTGGAGCTTATATGTTTGCTGCATGCACAATTTTATGCTGGTTTTAGTTATAGTATTCATTGGGATGGAGTAGCTTGTGGGAAATGCTGAGTAGCATTGTTGTTTTTTTCATGACCTTTGCTGTTATTCCTTTATGCTAGACCTCAGTTAAGTTCCATCTAACATTCTGCGTGTTATTGTTTTTTGCAGCTTGTGCCTGAAGGCTACGTATTTGTGATGGGGGATAATAGGAACAACAGTTTTGACTCTCATAATTGGTATGTCACCTTGAGTATAATTCCAATCTATTTTTGTGCTGAAAATGGTAGAAATTCCATTGATAAGCTGTTTGTTACTTGTGCTTTCAGGGGACCGCTTCCAGTCAAGAACATCCTTGGAAGATCTGTCCTCCGTTACTGGCCTCCATCAAAGATATCTGACACTATTTATGTACAAAGTTCTATGCAGCAGCAGCATGCCCTGAGCGTTTCTTGATGGCTCAGTATCCTGTTTAGCAGTGCCATTCAAGAAATGAGATGGATTTCAAGAAGATTTATCTCACTCATGAAGTCTTTTTGTCACCTGGACGCATGATCTTACTTGTTCTTTTGGAGTGTAAGGGATGGGGATGGGTTGCTATACTCACTGGTAGATGCTTGGTTGGAGCAGCTATGTCTTTTTCCTTTCGTGTTTATAATTTGTTACTGAGTCCGGAATCGGGATAAATTTTGATCCTGGGCCAAAAATGGTGATGAATAAATCTTTTTTTGTTCAGATCTTGGGCTTGCAGATTGTTTTCATGTATTTTGTCTGAAATGTTCATGTTCTAGGCATGTTTTGCTTGTGAATATTGCTTGATGCCCTCTCATCCTTATGGAAGGCCTAAATGATTCTCATTATTACAAGTCTGCTTGCAATAGTCTCATTTGATAGCAAACGGAGAGCTACTCTTCGCCGCCCAGTGTTCTACCTTTAACCTGCGAGAAAGAAAATTTTGAAGAGTTAGTGCAAATAGCAACCTGTAGTAGTTCTGAAGCTCCTCTTGTACCACATAAGATACTGACTGAAGAGAACTCATGCTTTCATAGTAATTGCTCATATCTTGGTTTTTACTAGTTGTGGGTTGGTATTTCTGTTCAATGGATAAGATATTGATTGAAGAGAAATCATGGTTTGTTAGAGATTGTTGTGGGTTGTTATTTTTGATCTCTAGCTGACGGGGTCATATTAGAACCAAAATCTTCTTGAGTTGAAGTTTCTCAAGCTATCTTAGCGTCCTCCTCTGTATTAATAATATTTCTTGTGGGGATCTGTTTATATGCCATCGCTATATCTTTTGAAGGTTCTTTGAAATATAACGCGGAGTATTAGTTTAGTACTTGGTTTCTTTTCCTAGCTGAGCCTTTTCTCCCGGTACTCCTTGACAAAGGACTTATATATATATATATATGGATTTACACCAACTAATGACTCATTTTATCAAAAAAAAAAGAGGACTTATATATGGTCAGTCAACGTGCTAAAGCGAGTCGGGTCCGGCCGGACGAAAGGCTTAATTAATTAAAGTGGGTATTTAGTAAATTTTATGGCGTATTAGAATCTCTCTTGATCAAAAAGTCATGCTTCTGTGTGTTGAAATTTAAATCAGTAATAACTAATAACATCTTTGTCGTGTCCGTGTCAGGATTCGAAATTAAACCCCCGAGATGGCTACATATGGAATGTAACAATTAAAAAGGCATGGCAATGACAGCAAAGAAGACGCCATGCTTCTCTGACGCATGCGCTTGCCTCACCATCCCCTTCCAAGCTCCAAGTTTAATTAATTCTCACGGTCAAGGTGGAACTATTTATTGGATATTTAAGTTTATTCTACTTAGAAGTAGGAGCTTAAAACTTATAATTTTATTCTTCAAGGCCCCATTACTCGTATGAGACCAATACAAGTATGTTACGTCTTGCCACTGTTTTGAATTCTGGTTTTACTTGTGTAAAGAACTAATAAGGATCTGGTTTCTAAGCCAGCATAATATATTTTGAAGTTTTTTCTGAAGTTTCTTCAAACAATAATGAGAAAATTCACTTCTAATTGACTCTATTATTTTGTACATCTGACTTCCAAATCATCACACTGGAA